>BMAO01003746.1:0-28786 GCA_019973975.1 Trichonephila clavata | reverse complement strand
AAGATTTCGCCTGTATAGAAACAGGTCAAACTAATAAAAATGTGTAAAGAAAAAAAAAGTTCGAATTATAAAAAAAAAATTAATGTGCCATGCCTTAGGCATGAATTTTTAAAAATTATCGATTTTGACTTTTTTATATTTTTAAAAAGATCAAACATTTCTACTTAAAATGATATATGATATATGGAAATACAATAATTAGAAGTATTTTATTTATTTTTTAAAAGAAAGCCACTTTCTTTGACGCGTGGCAGGTGCACCTCGAGGAGCACCTGTCTTTCAGCATGCTTAATTTCTCGATAACAGCGCGATTTGTTTTGTCCACAATTAGTATAACATATTTTTTTACACATAAATAAAACGATTTTTCTTTGAAGAAAGGAAAAGACAACTCAGCACAGTTATTTTTTTTTCGTTTGGTTTGTTGTAAAATGGGATTATTTTTGCTTGAACTTGCTTAATTGTGAATTCTAATTTATTTATCCAGATTTTTTCTGTTTAATCCACGTTTTACATTAAATTATTTATCAGTATATTATTAACGACAAAATTATGGGGAGATCTATAAAAATATTTAAAAAACTCAAAATTGTGGGCGTTTAAAAAATGATTGCTCAAAATGTTCCAGCTATCTCATCAGCACAGAAACTGTTATTCAAAGTGCTTCAACACGAAAACTTATTTCAAACAACAGTTTACATGAAGATATGGAAGGAAGTAATGAAAAAAATGTTTTATTAGAACTAAATTTATTGAATAAAGCTTTATTGAACTTTGCTGTTTGTAAAAACTGTGGCCATTCCATCTCATTGGAGGCTTCTAAAAGAGTTGGAATTGTGTAATTGTGTATTATATGGAACTTTGTTGTAGTTTTTGCACAAAAAAACATGGTTTCCATACGTCAACTGAATTGAAAAATAAAAATAAACTTTTACACTCAAATATCAAATTGGTATTTGCTTCAGATCTATTGGAAGAGGTCGTTCAACTGCAGAAACATTCTGTGGACTTATGAACTTGCCATCTCCACCAGAAAAATTCCGTACCTATACAGAATTGTTCTTCGACTCTTCTAAATTTACTTGTGAAAAATCAATGAGAAATTCTGTTGGAGGCAACACGAATAGAAGGTAGACGAGACATTTCTGTTGCCTTAGATGGTTCATGGCAGAAAAGAGGATACCAGTCCTCAATGGTATTGTTACAGCTACGAGTGTTGATACTGGAAAAGTTATTGACTTTGAAGTGTTTTCGAAACATTGTCGGTGCAAAACTGCATTTAATTCTGTTCATGAACCAAATTATTTTCGTTCAATTTGGGGAAGAGCGGTAACGATAATTTATGATAACTAAAATATGAAGCATATACTTGTGTTTTCAAAGTATTTAAAAACCGTTGAAAAATAGCGTCAATAACAGACCACTGTTAGTTGTCGAAACATTTCGATTTGTGTTCATTTCGAGCTTGAGTTCATCATTCAAAAAAGCTGTGAGTGGCTCGGCTTCTAGTAAACTGAAGTTAACTTTAAAATCACCACTCAAAATCATGGAAGCGAGTGATAGTTTTTTTTTTTTAAAGAGCAGAACCACCTTTGGTATATGGTAAAAGTAAAAAATGTAGGAAATCTTTAATTTTTTGAACCATTTGATTTGCAGAAATGTATACGACCACGAAATCACTGTTTGTCCATTTTCAAATAAGCATTTTGCCACACATATGTCCCCAATATCTTGACTAGCAATACCCAGTTCACTTATTTGACGATAAGTAATATCCATATGTCGAGCCACAACATGTGAGTTGTTCTGTTTATGATAGATCGCAACACCAGCTGCTCTGTGGCCCAGTTGTTTAAATTGTACACAGCAATTGAAGTCAGGTATCGAAACGCGTTTCGTCATTATCTAACCACGTTTCTACCTAAGGACTTAGCTTCTTCTCTGATCCTAAAGTGAGAAAACAAAAACAAAGATCCCACGGCCTAGAACACAGGGGGTAGGGATGGGGGTGTAGCCCCTCACGAATGAAGGAGAAAAAACAGAACTTAGGGTAGCGAAGGGTCACCACCAAGTGCGCTGATTGGTCAAATTAAATAGCGCCTGCTTCCCCAACTTCCTGTTACGCATTTTCATCCCTTTTTTCACGAAATCACTCCCACAAATCTCCAGCAATCGAGAGGAAAGATGTTACACATCAAAAAAAAAAAATTTTATTACTTGTTCTAAAGAAAATAGGCTGCATAGTAATAAAATAGTGATTATTGAACTATCTACTATTGTAACATAATTAGTCATTTAAAATTCTATATTTCTGAGATTAAGGGCCAATTATCTGCTAAAAGTTACATTTTGAAATGGTTAATATAAAACTTGAATGTAAATTTCATACCTATATTCTAAATTTGGTAAATCTACTACCATTCTTAAAACAAACAAAGAGGTTTTTTATTCCAGTTATTCCTAGTTACTAAGCTCATAGTAATGTATTAGTGACACTACAGCAAGATATGCACCATGTTATCCAAAGAAAAGATTATGTGTTTTATTTGAAAAAAAAAAAACATTATCAGATTTTGATGGATAAAATATAATGCTTATTCTATTTTCATTATTATGGCAAAATGAAAATGCCAATAAAGTCATTCTTGTTGTCAAAACTACTATAACATAGTAAAATTAAAATTAATTTCATTCACTTTATTATGAAAATTTGCTAGATGTTTAAGTGTTTTTTTTTAAGGAATTCAAATGAATGTGCAATGTGGTGTAATCACGCACCAAGTTTTTGTTTATGTTCACCAAAGATGGGTGATAACATTACAATATGATTACCTTGATATGGATAAATATAACAATGTCTTGGCACATTACATTAATTCTTATACCTGAATGAAATCAAATAAAAAATACACAAACACACACACATATATAAAGTACTTGTGAAAGATTTATAACAGAATGTGGCTCTCTTCAGAATTTCAGGAAGAGAAAACAGGAAATTTCAAAGAGGATTTGCACATTGACAGTTAAAATACATATATACTTATATATATAAATCAGGATTCAATCTAGGAGTTTTCGTACCTATTCTGTAAACTTACAAATTTGCAATGTTTGCCATTAAAAGCTAGTCTCCCTTTCCCTCTAATTAGCTTTGAAAGCATAATACTTTATTTTGCTAGTATCTTAAGACTTCACATTAACTTCGAAAATCCTGCTTGTTTTGGATGAACTTCTAGCTAATGTTACATTAAGATCGATTTGATAATTTTGAGCCTTGATCATGAAAAGAAGCATCCAATTTAGTGATGTTATTCAAATGGAATTCTGAAACACTGCCTTGGCATTATGTTACAGAATGATATTCAAAATTGGAACATTTTTTCTAATGAAAAACACTCAATAAATTATACTCTGAATTTACTATCCTTTAGAAATAAGCAGATTTTATAATATAAATTATTATTTTGAAAATCAATTAACTTCTTCAGGTGTAAAATGTGTTCAAATTTCGTTTTGTACACTATAATGCTAAACAGATTTTCAACATAATGTGCCCAAGTAAAAAATTACATATTTTGGAATGATTCTGAATTTTAAGAATACTGTAAATATGTAACACGTACATGCATTCACTATGTGTATCATTTTTTTAAAACTTTGTCTGAAATGCTTTTTAACCCCTTGCCTCTCGCTCCGTCAAATTCATGGGGTGAAATTTCCCTCTCTATTCCTTGTGCCCGTGATATTTCCGGGCTGGAGTGTTGAAAAGTATTTTGACATAAAAGCTTGAAACAATCTGTTTCTTAAGCCGGAATATTGTTTTTTTTCTTAATCTATACACCAGATGGCAGCACCAGATTATTTTTAACGTTTTTAGCAATAGTCATTTTTTTTAACTAAATTTCAGCACAACAAACATATACATTAGTGATACGGTTTTTTAATCTTAGGTCAAGTACTCAGTTGCGCTCTTCGTAAAAACATATGGATAAAAGTTCTAAAAGAAAAACTGATAAAAAATTAATATTTTTTTTAATATTGTATACATTATACAGTTAGGAAGTAAATCAGATTATACTTTTAGTACTTTTTTGTCACTGACTACAATAAAAATATTGGAGCCAGTAGACATTGTAGACCAATTTTTTGGAGATTACTGAATTACTCGAAAACGAGGTAAGAAGTACTATTTTGAACTAGTACCTTATTTATAAAAAACAAGGAGGCAAAAAATCACATTTGATGTTCGTTTATCTTTAGTAGATGAGCTTATTAAAAAGTATTCTATATCAGAAACCACTGCAAAAAAGAAGCAGCCGATTTTGGAGAATAACTCAACGTTTGATTAAAAGACATTTTATTAGACAGATACCTCCAACTGATAAGAAGTGAAACCATCAAGAGAATGCAAAGTTTGTTGTTCCAAAAGAGATGAAACAATAAGAGATGCGGAAAGGAAACTCGTACTACTGTCCAGTTTGTGATTTGGCCTTTGTATCTCATGTTTTGAAACTTCTCACAAAAAAAATTACTAATGTTTTTTTTTTATGCAAAAGTGTAATAAAATGCATTTTATGTTTAAAACACATGTTTTTTTTAAATTTTCCTTTTTGTTGGAAAGCCAACATTCAGTGATTATAAACCTAAATGTTTGCTTTACTAAAAAAATTAAATTTCGTATTTCAAGCTAAAAATTAATCCAAAATTAAAAATGAATACATATATTGAAAATGTACTTAGTTTTATATAATTTTCTTGAATAAAAAAATAGGCTCTTTTAGGACCGTTTTCTTCAAAAATATCCGATCGTTAAGGGTTAATTAATAGTTTATTAACATTTTACTTTGAAGAAAAGTTAGGGCTACAGTTGTCAGACTTCTTAATTTTGAACCACAGGATGACACATGAGTTAGTATCTCCTCTCCACATTTACACATATGACTTTAGAACTTGGGCAAACATAACCACTCATTTACCACAACCTGTTCTACAAGTTCAGTTCAAACTCTTTAACATAGGACAAATATAGCATTCAGACCTTACCGCAGATGCTGGAATAGGACAAATAACTTAATTCTTTCCTTTTTTACAAAATGTCAATTACATAAAATCTTCAAATAAATTTCATTTTTAAGCTTACACTTATGTTAAAACTGCTTCAATTTAATGTAATGCATTTATAAAAAAGTTCCAATGTGGATACAAACAAAAGATGTTCTAAATTTTATACTACTTCTTAAACTGTGTCCAATTCTATCATATGCAAGATCAAATTAAATGTAATTTTTAAAGTCATTTTAGTACTTAAAAACAACTAACCAGAAGCCTATTTAAAACTAAAGAGTTCAAATAATGAATACGATCATCGCTAGCAGTACAAATGATAATCTATACAAATAAATAAAATTGAAGTGTCTGTTTGTAATTTCAAATTAGCAGCTTTTTACTTAATGCACTAAAAGTATATACGGTACTCATAACAAAAAACCAATTTTTAAAATTTTTGTCTGTCTGTCTTTCTTTCTGTCTGTTTGTTCCGGCTAATCTCGGAACGGCTGGTGCGATTTTAAAAATTCTTTCACTAATGGAAAGCTACATTAACAGGGAGTAACATAGGCTATATTTTATTCCCGTATTCTTACGGGAACGGAAACTATACGGGTGAACGTGAAACTGAATGCCAAGCTGAGCTAATGAAGTCGTTGTTTTGGTTACTGGCGACCGATGCTCTTCACGAGACATAACAGTGTTACGCGCACATCATAATTCGCTGACACGTGCCATAATTTTTTTTATGATAGTTATCTCACTGTTCAGTTAAGTAGAGCATCGGCTGTTTCGGATGCACTTTTAAAAATAATAAATCAAGGCTTCATAAGCAAAAAGCAATGCAAGAAACAAAAAATTGATAAGTTTTAATCCTTTCTCTTTTTTTATTTACATTTTTAGTCACATTTAAACAATAGTTATTATTTGCTTAATATTTATATTGTAATCGAAGAATAATAATTTTCAAGGTATCTTTCATTTTTCTACCTCTCTGTTTTTCTTAATTCAAATTGTTCTTAATTTCTTAATTGTGAGTTTTTTTCATTCGTTATATTTAAGCTGTTTTAAACTTTAACAGCTGAACTTTAAGTATAATAATTAGAAATCAATATTAAACATTGTTAGGTTTTTATTCATGAAAATATTTCAGATTTTGATAAATTACTCTTAGGTTATTTTATTTAGTTAACTGCGTAGGTAGTTGTTTCTAAAATAATTCAAATTGTTCTTAATTTCTTAATTGTGAGTTTTTTTAATTCGTTATATTTAAGCTGTTTTAAACTTTAACAGCTAACTTTAAGTACAATAATTAGAAATCGATGTTAAACATTGTTAGGTTTTTATTCATGAAAATATTTCAGATTTTTATAAAAAAAACATAGCATTTATGATGATGTTCACAATCTGAATATAAAAGAAGATTCGTGTTGTGTGAAAGATCCATTTTAGCACCTATAAACGACCAGGTTACTGCGCTTAATCAGCGCATGTTAAATAAGCTTCCTGGTGAATCACAAACATACCTTTCCATCAATACAGTTTGCAATCCGGATGAAACGGTTAGTTATCCAACAGAATTTTTAAACAGTATAATTGTGCCTGGTCTACCTCCTCACAAGCTAGAACTTAAGATTGGCGTTCCCATCATACTACTCCGTAATTTAAACCCACCAAAACTTTGCAATGGTACTAGGTTGCGAGTAGTGTCATTGCAAAGAAACGTTATAGAAGGTCGTATAATATCCGGATGCGGAAAAGGTAACATAGTACTTATACCACGAATTCCCATAATACCATCGAATTTCCCGTTTGAATTCAAAAGACTACAATTCCCTGTAAGTGTCAGCTTTTCTATGACAATTAACAAGTCACAAGGCAAACGTTAAGCAAAGTTGACATAGATTTAACTAAGAGTTGCTTTTCACTTGGCCAACTATACGTGGCATGTTCACGTGCGAGGAATGCCACTGGCGTTTTTGTTTTAGCTCAAGAAAATCGTACACCAAATATTGTATATAAAGAGATTTTTCAATAAATTTAATACTGTATATAGAGAGGATGTTCAATAAATTTATACGAAAAAACCACACAAAAATTAACAAAAAACAAAGAAAATAAAACAATAAACACCAAAAAGCAGAAAGAACACAAAAATATAAAAACAAAACATTGATTCACAAAGTAAAAAAAATGACATTAAACTCTCTCTCTCTCTCTCTATATATATAGCGTGTATGTATTTCTTAACGTGGAATACAGAATTATTAAGTTTTCGTAAGATCTGTGAATTGAACAAAACACTTTTTTCTAAATTTCTACGTGAACGAAGTCGCGGGTAACAGCTAGTTACAAATAAATTCTCAAAAACATAGAAACCTCAAGAAAATCTCAAAATGAAGAAAATTAAACTGTTTTCTTTTTCATTACATTACTCAGCATTTTACATACAGTAATAAATTTACTTACTTTTCTGAACCTGAAAGACACTCAAAAATTTATTCAGTGCAGTGAATTTTACAAGGAACTTCAATTCCAAAAGGGATTAATGAAAATTGTAAATTCTCATAAAAAGCAATATCACTTTTCCGTACAAAGCCCTAATAGAAAGTAAAAAACTTGATTTTGAGATTTCGGAGTTGCCACACTTCAAAAGAAAATAATTATAAGCAATGAATTGACAAATGTGTGTGCAAGTCTGATAGATAAAAGGAACAAACAAGGCCGGACAAGTAATCCGCGATTTCGTTGGCAGTACCTATCCCTATTTTTTTTACAGCATTTTTTTTTTTAATATTTATAAACCCCGTGTACCACCGAACGTATAACAGGGGGTAAACAACACAGACAGAAGAGAAAGGATTACAATACAAACATACATGCCTTCTCCGGGATTCGAACCCAGCCCTGCGGCACCGCGGTCAGCTTCACTGACCACTATACCGGATGGGCGGCTTTTTACAGCATTGGAATTCAAATTCCTTTGTTTTGTGGTTGCTATATTTAGCTCTTTATGAATTATTGGCTACTTTCAATATAATTTCAATAAAAAAGTGCAATATAATGTAGTTTTAAAACGCTTTTATAAGTTTCACTTGCATCTAACGGAATCTTAGAACTCGATTTTTACCCACTTAAAAAGATCGGATTCATTCCAAATTTCGCACATTTATCAAGGACCGATGACAATACAATAATTTCATAATTTTGTTCCATTGTCCTTTTCAGGATCGTCAGAAATAAGGATAATCAGATTTGGCAAATATTTCAGATACCACGTCCAGATTTGGCAATTTATTGCATATATCGTTTTTAAATTTGGCGACTTGTTCCATGTACCATTTCCAGATATGGCAACTAATTTCATACATCATTTCCAGATTTGGCGACTTATTTCAGACCTAGCGACTAAAGAATAAGGTGTAACCCTAAAGCGAGTGTTTTGAATTTAAAGCCAATTTTATATGCAAGTATTAAATACACTTTCGGTTAATAGAAATAAAACAAAAAAAGTGTTCTGTATCTAAGAAATTGGAGGGTGGGTGTGTGTTAGCAATTTCAAAGCATAATATAAACATTTTTCTGAAAATGAAAATAAAAAAAAGGCTCGTGCATGTGAAAAAAAAATAATTTGCGTTCTAACTGCTAAATATTTTTTATTTTTATATAGCAATACGTTTAGAAGTGATGATACGAATTAACATGAAAGGAACACGTTTAAAAGATGAAGAAATGATTGATACATTACCAACTAGGGAAGGAAAAATAGAATTTTTTCCCCTGTAATCATAAATTTAAATTGTTTAAATGTTCCATTATATCGGTAAGAAAAGCTAAATCCCACAGCCAATTTTCACTCATGTGGAGCGAGCATTCACTGGGCAGTTCATCGTTTTCTTCCAGATATTCTGAAACACATTCCCTCAAACTCCAAAATCTCGCAAGTGAACTTCCTTTGAAAAGCCAGCGCGCACACTACAATAAAGAAGTAACTCGTCATTTTCTTCGGGGAAAAGCGTACGAAATCATCGGCGATTCAGTGCACGAGCTCGTATTTTGTTGATACAGCGCACCATGGGGTCAACACCGAAAGACAAATTTAGGTCCTTGTCACAAAGAGCTTCTTGATGAATAATACAACGATACTTGAAAGCTTTTCTTCCCAAATAATTTTCAAGCAATGCAACAAAACCTTTTATTCTGCCAACCATGCAAGGCACTCCAACTGTGCAAACACTGTCTAATTTTGTCCATTCTACTTTGTTAACTTCAATTACATTTTTAAGTTTCTTAAAAATGTCTTCACCTGTAGTTAAAACTAGTTGGCACAAATCAAGAAGTTCTTCCACAGTATCAAAATTATTGTTCGTGTAACGCACAAAGATGCTTAACTGCGCATTGCCTGTGATATCACAGCTTTCATCCAAAGTTAATGAAAAATATTTTGCAATTTTGAAGTCCAGAGACAATTTGCGTTCCAACATCCTGGCCCATGTCATCTATACGATACATGACGGTATTTCTAGACAAAGCTATTTTATCAACCACATTTTTGACATTTGGATCACCTACATTTTGGGCGAAAATTAAAAGGCGACATTTTATTATTTCCTCTCCGTCAGAATATGGTTTTTTCTTGCGGGCTACAACAAAGAAAGTTCATAAGAAGCCTTCATCGTGGTTTCCATTTCGTCATTTTTCTTCTGGAACAAAGATTGTTGACCGGCTACAGATTTCTTTCTTTATTGATAAATTCCGTTGTCAAATTTGATCCAACAGGATATTTGCTGTTGAAATCACTATGCAGTTGTTGGAAATGGTGGTCCAAGCTAAATTCTTTTGGAACTGCTATACAAATTCCCCTTATCAAACAAACAGGCTTGGAAGCATTTTGATGTGTAAACAAGTATTGTTCTTCCAAGACAATTTTAAAATCACGTGCTGCAATATGCTCTTCATAATTTATATTCGATGTAGAAGGTTTACTCATAAACATATTGAAAATAAAAAAAATTTAAAACAACTACGTCAACGCTAAAATCTAAAGACAATTTTAGAAAAGGAAAAAAAGCTTAACGTCTTCCTAAATAGAGTTTAAAATCGACTGAGTCTGGCAGCTAGAAAAAATTTGCTGATGTTACGTTACAAATTTTCTAGACTCCGAATCCAGCTTCTTGATTAGTCAGGGATTCAAGTTGTCTCTCCCTCTTCTTCATAAAGCGGCTACTTTGTTCAGATAGAATTACTTCTACCGTATCAACAATTGCTCTCCTAATATATTGCAGAATTACTTCTTGACATTACAGAAATCTTTAATAGCCAACACCTTCGGAAAAACTTTTTTATCTGACATCACGCTGGCAGCCAATAGCTATAAACGCTTAACTTCAGCACTGCAAGGGAAAGCTGAAATTCGAATGGAAATCCGAGATATTAAAAATTAACCGCCCCTGAGAGAGGGTGACTTTTTGGGCAGATTCGACCATCCGAGAGAGAGAGTATTTATTTGTTTTTCGTCTAACGTTACTCAACTCTTTTCTCGGAACTTAAAAATGCTGTGGAATTGTAAGTAAATGAGCATGATCTCCTTTTTGGCGCTATACTGAAGAAAAGAAAAAATCTTGCATTGCACCTTTAAAATCTCACGCTGAAAATTTCTGTTTTTTACATATTATCTTTATGATAATTTTCTATTGTAATTCAATTAATTCAGTAATATTTTCATAAAATTTTTGTAATTTTTCAATAAGCCTTCGCGTGCCACAGTTACGACTGCAGCGTGCCACAGTGGCACGCGTGGCGTGGGTTGGCCATCCCTAGCAGAGCCCGTCAAGGCTTTTATCTCCTATCTTAGATGGTGATCTTAGATCTTTCCTTTGTAATCTCATGATTCACATGGGGAGGGGGCTATTTTACGACACTTTGAAGAGGAACACGGCTTAATCTGCTTATTATGAAAACCTGGGAACATTTTTTCTCCTTTCTTTTTTCCTGATTTATTATTTTGGCTAGATATTTTTAACGCTTTATCTTGATTAGAACGCAAAATATTTTAGATGTAAACGGATTAATAATTTTTTGAAAAGTAGTTAACACAAAACTAGACATTTTAATCAATACCGAAAAATTATTGCTATTATGTATGTCTCTATGCTGTACATCAAACATTATCATTATTACATTTTTATTAAGTTTTTCCACGCAATTTATTTGTGGGAAATTTAATGAAAATATAATTGTAAGAAAATATACATCTAAAAAAATTATATCGAAGTCATGTTTCTTTTAGAAATCTATTTATTTCTATTCGACGATGTGTGAAAACTTCATGTAAGATTATAGCGAGATAAAAGGTTAAAGCAAAATGACCATAGAAGTAGAACATATATACATATATATATATTTTACATTTTCTAAAAAATATGAATGTTTTTCGTGAACTTTTTTGCTGGTTCTTTTTTAGGTACTTACTTAAAAAATGAATGTTTTAAAATCATTAATTTAACTCATTGTTTTTTAAAATTTAAATTTTTTTTACAAAAAATATGAAATTTTTAAAAACAGGTAAGGAGGGATACTACCTTTATACATTGTAAAAATCAATTTTTGAAAAATATTTTTAAAAATTAATACAGAATGCTAGAAACGTTTTAAAGCAAACCTAATCAATATCCAACAGTAATTACGCTCTCTGCAATAAAGAATATAGACGTGAACAGAAACTTTTACTATAATAAAAGTAAACAAATAGATTTTTCGTTAATTTCTGATAGAAGTTCGTTGGCTGGTCACACACACACACACACACATTTGTTTCGTTAATATCGCACTTCGAAACAACGTGAGGGGTATAGAGACGACGAACTTCGCAATTTTAAATCGCGGTGAACCTGATTTGACATTTTACTCTCCAGACTATTCCGATTGGAAATACACTATTTATTTTTTAAATTTAATATAGAGTTATATAAAGGGCCGTAACTAGGTAACCAAAGGCCCTAGTGCAACAAAAAAAAACACCGAAGGTCCTATTTTGGTTGGGTTTTATCAAGTAAAAATATATTAGTATTTTAAATATACAAAGCTACTTTAACATCAGCCCTTTATCATGCTCTGCAGAACATAGGAAGTGGCACTGTTAGCCTAGTGGTCAAGGTAACAGACGCGTGGCTGGCATGTCATGAGTTTGAGTCCAGTACCACTGAAGACCCGCCGTGTAGGGGAGCAATGCACGAAAATCTGCCGAGAGCTCCCTTGGTGTGGTGTGGTAGTTAGGAGAGGGGATGCCAGATCGGGCGTCGTCCTCGTCACTTGACCATAGTTCAAAATTACGAGGTTCGTCGCTAAAAACCCTCGTGTATAACTGAACAGGGCGACGTTAATATTCACTCAAGCCAGAACGGAGGAAAGTAAAGCTACATACTACTTACATGTATGTGTATGAGTTTTCCTGAGTAAACTTCAGTGAAAGAGAGATTACCCAGATTTTTGATTTAACACGGGATAGTCAGGAAACGATACAAAAAATAAGCATGAAAATGATGCAATATTATAATAATTATTTTTAAAAAACACCCCTGCAAAAGAACAGAGGAGTGGGACAAAAATTACATAAATCTATTTATTACAGATACGAGTAGTGGCGAAATACTCAAACACAGGAAAATAGCTTATTATGAATAATACTGTTATTAAAAAAATTACCAAGAAGAAATAGCTTCCTGTGTAAGTTTGAGATGTATTTTTCATGGAACCTGAAAATTATTTCTAAGTAACACTTGAAAAAATGAAAAAAATTGAAAAATAACATAAATTTTCAATAAGTATAAAGTTCGCAACACCATATACTCAAAGAAAATCAAGGATTTTCTCTCTGAATCGTTTAAATTTGTTTTTAATTTTAAGAAATACTTAAATAGCAGATAATTTAAAATTTTAGGTTTTTTTCAGAATACACAAGCATTCTTCCGCTTTCAAATTTATAAAAGAATGTAGTACTATACTGTACATCCTTCTATAGTTATCTAGTGAAAAAGGAAGAAAGCCAATCAGTTTTTATTCTTTTTGTGTTCATACTTTGTGCAATTGAAAAAAAAATTGAATAATTCCATAACAAAGTTTTTTTGATGCTTTAAAGTTTGTACTTTACTGAAAAAAGTGAAAAATAAAACTTCATATGCAATTTCAAAAATTCGCTAGGTACTAATAAGAGCTTCATTTCTTACAAGTAATCGTGAATCGCAATACAATTAACAACATATGTACCAAGTATTCACATGCACACAGAAATTTGTAAAATCAAGAAGCTGAAAACAGTGTTATCCATGACAAATATTTATATTTTATTTAGAAATTAAAGATGCAAAATCGTATACAAAATTTCTTAAAAATCGAATGCTGAAGCACGCATAAAATACTTTGCAATAGTAAAATTCGCTGACTGCGGTGCCGCAGGGACTGGGTTCGAATCCCGGAGAAGGCATGGATGTTTGTGTTGTAATCCTTTCTTCTGTCTGTGTTGTTTACCCCCGTGTTATACGTTCGGTGGTGCACGGGGTTTATAAATGTTAAAAAAAAAATAGTAAAATTCAAACATTTAAATTAATAAAACTGAACTGCAAAAAATATGTTATACAAAATTTATAAACACATTTCTGTTGAATTATATCTAGCAAAATTTTAAGTGAACATTTCGTATATAAAAATAGATGCGATTTTTTTTAAGATGAGCACTAAGAAATTTTTCCCTTTAGAATACATACAAAAACTTAGGACTTCTCAGATTTTATAAATTTGGTTGTAATGGGCTTAAAAGGAAGGGCGGTCCTCTATAAAGTTTTTTAAGTACCACCAATTGTGTCACGGAAAATATTAGGGACCTACTATAAAGTCTGGTTTTAAGCCCTAAGCCGGATCTTACAAAGGTTTACTTATTCGACATCTGTCAGTCTATGGGGCCCCTTGAATCCTGAGCCTCCCTGCGATGCGGGGGTATGCTTTAAGCCGCTGAGTACTACTAACATTTTTTTAAAAAATATATAAAATATATTTTGACGGATTTAAATATTAAACAAATGGAATTAACTGATTAAATTTGGTGTTTTGTGAAAAGTAGTGAAAAATAAATTAGCAGCTCGCATCAATAGGATGACGTTTACTGTAACGACAATTAATTTTAAAAATTGAAGTTAATTTATTATTTTCAAGTCAAAAGGTTAACATTCATCAAAAACGTTTATATTCTGGATAATCTGTGCATGTTTTCACTAAATATTTCAACGTGGTTGACAATATAATATGGAATGTATACATTTATTCCTAATAATGTAAATGAAAATGATTTTCATAAATGACTTTCGTATTATATGCTGCATTAATTTGTAAGTCAGAAAATCCTCATTTTGTCGATTTTAGTTAATTACAGTAAAGTATTTATACTATTTAAGGGATTTTCTCAAAATTTTCTTCCTTGAATTACTGATTTCAATACACATAACATATTCATTAAAGGTAATATTAGTACTATAAATAAATAGTTTGGAATCACAAGCAACTGAAAATTTTAGTTTGGATAGGTGACGCAGTACCTCGAATTTTTGAAATGCTAGTGACAAATATGTGACACCGAATCTCGTTCCTCCCATTTATATTACGCCGTCTAAGGATTGCAAGGATCAATTTCGTTTAATATGAAGCATACTACAATATTAAAAAAAAAGGGTCGTGAAGGAAATCAAGTTTCGAAACCATAGCTCATTTGGAAAGCCCATTTTTTAGCCTGACCATAATCCAAATATAAATCCTAATGCAAGCAAATGAATATAAAAATTGCAATAAAACTTTCTAAACCTGATGAATTTTATTGAAACAGGTATGAAATGAAATAACTGGGGAGTTTGTGAAATTCATATATAGGATGAAATCATTTTAATACAATTTAGGGTGTTTTCCAATCGAAGAAAACCTTTTTATATAATACTGAATTATCTGATGCCTTAAATTCATTTCATTTTCATTTTTTTTAAAAACTTTCTGTTATATATATTAGAAAATTACATTTAATGACAGATTCCAGTAATATCCTGAAATAATTTTTTAAATAACATTGAGACTTCGACATTTATATAAGTGGCGTTCGAGATCTGATTCCAATACAAAGACAGAGACGGATTAAGTTAGTTGGAGGACCCTGGCGGTAAAAGGTTTGAGGCCCATGATCTCAAGAGTAAAAAACTAAAATAGTGAAAAGGTTCGTTAAACTTAAAATCTCGTAATAAAATGTATAGCTATATTAAAACTCAATTGCTCAAGAAAAACCTTAACTTTAAAAAAAAAATTTAAAACTTTATTAAAGAGCTTGTGCAATTTTGCTGTAAAACGTTATGTCTTGATTTCCTTTTGACAAATTCATCATTTTTTTCCGTGTCTATTTTGTCCAAAAAAATCTTGCTTTATACGCAATATGTCAAGGTTGTTCATCTTGTCTCCTCTCCCATAGCATTCTTAAATAATTTTAACGCGCCTTAAAACTGAAAAAGATCACTCACTGATACATTTGGTATCGGTATTGTTAAATATATTTTCAAATGTATGTCCGCACATTAGGGAAAATCGATACCATCAGGGCCGGCTCTAGCAGTTTTGCCGCCCTGGACAAAGGGGAAAATGCCGGCCCTCTCCAAAGCAAAAAAATTATAATTAAAAAAGATAAATTGTTCACATCGATACACAACTATAAAACCTGAATAATTCTGACGAACAAAATTCATCCTATATATATATATATAAAGCCTTAAAAATACAAATAAGTTGAAATTAAGTACATAATTACCTATTATTATTTCAAACGAGTAAAATGTAAGAGAAGTAATGGCCCATTTCAGCGTGCCAATTTCTTCGAAAAAGAGTCTACTGATGGTGGGGATCACACAAGTATATATTTTAACTAATAGTAACTACATTCAAGACTAAAATAAAACATCTCTTGTGGCTCTATATCCATTAAAAACTTTTACTACCCCAATCCCCTTTTGGATAGCTGACACTGGACATCTTATGGGTGAAAGGAATGTCTGTTGTGACCTCACTCCTGGATGTTGAGAAAGTTACCAGTGAAAGATGTGTAAGCCTATCAAATTTCACGATTTAACATATACTCCCGCCACGAACCAATGAAGTTTCAACACAAAAGACAACTGACATTAAACAGTCAGAGTACAAAATAAAGAAATAAGGCACGTTAGATGAAATATAAAATTCACACCAATATTTCAGAAAAATATAACAAACTTTTTGTAACACTAAAAAATATTTTCCAAATTCGATCCAAATACCACCCTTAAAATTTGCCGCTCCGGGCAGGGGTCCGGTTTGTCCGGCCCTAGAGCCACCCCTGATACCATTTCTCTAGCAACTCGATAAATTTCTAGTGCGGTTTTCAATGCATATTTGTTTTCTTTTAAAAATCGTAAACACTGATCCAATACTTCGCGAAAATTAAAAGATTCAATACCATCTTCATAAATATCCGTTAGTCTTTGTATAAGAGCTTTCTTCTTAATTTTAGGTATAATAATCTCTCGTCAAAAATACAGTTAGATGTGTTCTAAAACAGTTTCATATATCTCAGCTCTTCGGGATAGTTCTGTTGGCCGCGGTGGCCTTGTGGTCTAGGCATCGGATCATGGCTAGCGTGTCATGAGTTCGATCCTAGTACCACTGAAGATCCACCGTGTAGGGGCGCGATGCACGTTAAATCTGTCGAGAGCTCAAACATCCTCCCGTTGGTGTGGCGTGGTAGTTAGGAGAGGGGGTGCCAGCTCAGGTGTCGTCCGCGTCACTTGACCATGGTTCAAAATTACGCGGACCGTCGCCAAAAGCCCTCGTGTTGCTAATCAATGCGACGTTAATATTCTCTCACTCTCACTCGGGATAGTTCTGTTATTGTCCTATCGCGTATGACATAAAATGAATTCACTGTGAAATTTTCCCTTCTTTCAAATTCATAAACGATTTTTCCAAATTCATGTCCGAATTTTTGGATATAATGTTCTAGATATTTGGTAGACTAGATCCTTTTAATAATTCACACTCAACTTTTTGCAACTATTTACTTGTAGCAATTATTCTCAGCAGTAAGATATTCCAAATCACGGTCATTAGGTTAATTTCATATTTGTCCATCTGTTTCAAAAGGGAAGTTGTGCCTTCACTATTGAACCCTTTTTTTTCCTCATTCGTGTCACGGATTTCGGCCAGGGTATCTCTTGTATGCGTATAAACTAGTCTTATAGCTCGTATGACATCTGCTTTTGCTGACCATCATGTACCTAAAATTTTTATCACCGATATTGCACGTTTACTTCTTTTCAGAATTTTATTAATATTCGCCAATGAGAGAGATGGGTTGATAAATTCAAATTTCCGTGGTGCAATATCCCCTAGAGGGCCAAGGCCTACTGTGCCCCTCTCAGTTTTCGTGACCTTGGGCACTAAGAAGCATGACCTCATGTTCCGGTCAGGTGGTCAGTCTGGCGCGAAACCTTAGTTCCCGAGCACAAGCTTGGTACTCATTTTATCGACCCATTGAAGGGATTAAAGGCTGAGTCGACCTTGTCAGCCCGGGGTTTGAACCCTGAGCGTGGTGTGAAAGCGCGACACGCTACCACTCGATTACAGATGGGTGGGGGGTATGCAGAGAAAAAATGAATATCTTCTGGGCAGCATAATATTTTTAATCACATCGTTACAACTTTTTGTTGCAAAATTTTCTACTAAATTTAAGGCGTGACTGGCACAAAAAAAAGTTGCGCTTGAACTGTAGTTTAATATGTGCCTGTAGACTTGAGTATTACCTAGACATATTGAATGCATTATCAAAAGATTGACCTGTATAAATATTAATATTTTATCCAAATTTAGCAAAAAGTTCTAATACTTACTGTCAGGGACGTCTTAAGGCATGAGCCAACTGGGGCTGGGCCTCGGCCACATTAGGGGCCTCATCTCGTTTTCGACTCAGCCTTAATAAGATCATGTTTCGAATAATTTCAACGTTCAAATGTTTTTCCGGTGGTATATTCTCCGAAAAATTTGAAATTTCGGATAATATTTCAACTGGCTATACATGTGATGACCGTCGTTCTTATATAGGCGTAGCCGATTTGTGCAATTGTAAGTTATACACATTTATTTGTTTGGGGTTTGTACGAGTATTTGACAACGTATGCTACGAACCGTTTACTTTTATGCGTCATAGTTGGGGGCCTACATTTGTGCAGAGGCTCAGGGTCTACTTTTGCGAAAAGGGCCCCAAGAAGTCTAAAGACATCCCTGCTTACTGTTCTAAATATAAAGAAGTATAAATGTACTGTGTGTGAAGCCTTCTGTGCGTATAAATTGTACAAATCTTGTGGTAAGAATTGCTCAAGTTTAGGGCCCATTCACACGCCTGGGGCCCCTGGTGGCCAGCCAGCTGCCAAATCCACCTCTGCACAAAGGCCTTAATTTATCAGACTCTAACTAGGTCTGGGCCTATAGTATTTGTATCTCGTGCAGAAAGATTACCAAAGAAATTCAAAATTGAAAGATTTGCTAGATTTCTAAGCAAAACGATGTTTGATATCAGTGGCGTAATGTACGCTCCACCATCGTGTGTGTATGGGTGGCAAAGTCCGGTGTGTAACGGTTTTGCAATTCTTTGTAAGATATGGCTTGAGGCCCAAAATCTGATTTTGCACGGAGGTCCTAATATTCTACACGTAACGCCATTATTAACTAGTAAATTTCTTTCATCAGATTATTTTCCAAAAACTCAATAAATGTTTTGTTTTTCAAAAAAATTAAAATTTTGCAATAAATTTCATTAAGTTCTTATGAATGTTTTTGTTACATTGATTTTTATTAAATACATGAATATTTAGATCTATATAAATAAAATGTACTCTAATAAACTTAATTTTGGTGAAATATGTTTTTTTTTTACTATATCCTTTAACACGAAAAAATATTTCAATTCCAAAATAATCAGTTTCATGTTAAACAATTTTCACCGTATTCGGAAATATACGTATTTTTTTTTAAAAAAAAAAAAGATTAAAAAACAAAAATATTAACAGCTAAACGAGTTTCATGAAAAATTTTGTATTATTGTATATGTTTGATTTTCCTGTGCAATTGTCTGTACTTCATAATATTTAGTATTTTGGATAGCTAACCCTTCTAGCAAAGTAGACATGTTTTTTAGAACTTATAAATATTATTGTGCATATCTCATTACTTGGTACCATCCGAAACATTTTTCAAATGATTTACTACTTGCTAGTGTTTCAAAATTTGAACATACGTTAAATCATTAATTATATATTAATAAGAAAAGAGTTTTTCGTAGGATTATCAAAAGATATTGATGTATTATATGAAATGCAATTTTGCTGTAATTTTTCCACTTGAAATGATCTAACTGTACTTAACAATTGTTAATATTCTTACACATGGAATTTTATTCCAAAGCTTTATAAAATATTTCGCTTATTCAATTTTATATGAACGCGGGAAAAAACATGAAAAATACTTTTTGAACTTTACGTAGAAATTTCTTCACTAAATTCCGACGAATTTCTTTATATTTGCATAGTTAATTTCGGCTTATATTTGATTCAAATTATTTTCTGATAGCTCTATTTTTAATCCGTATTTTCATTCTTATAAAAACTTTGCTTCGTTTATATATCTGGTTTTCCCCTTATGATGTGTAGGAAATTTTTTATCTTTAATCATTTCAACTGCTTTACAGATAAATCGAGGAAGAAAATATTGCTGTTCTCAGTATAACTATAGATCTATGTCACGCGGTAGTCTTTCAAGATAGCTTGAATTGTAAACTGCATTGTGTCAATGGAACAAACTGCTTCTTCAAAAAGTTTTCTAGGAAGACCACACCTCTAATCCCCGATACTGTTGAACCACTTTGACCAGATGTCTCCAATAAATATCAAAAGTAAATCATTCCCTTTTCCGAGAAGAAGGCAATCATCTCCGCCTTTTCATCTTTGGAATCTCTCGCACCCCTAAATCAGGGTTGGGCAGCACATAATTGCTTATTTCACAGCCAAATCTTGAAAAGCGGCTTACTTTAAGGTTTAGGTGATTTAAACATCCCTAATAGAACTATTAGCCATTATAACTCATTTGGAATTATCCAATTAATATTATACGCATATTGCTGCAATGAACATAAAATCATTTCGCTAAAAAAAATGTTTTTTTCCCTTTCTTTCTTTTTAAACCTAGAAACGATTTATAAAGGTTGTGACGGGTGCTTACGCGTTTCACTAACCTTCTCACAAATTCTTAAAGATTGTATTTATTTTAACCAATCCCCGCCGAGTGCCAAAGGTGTGACTTATGCAAACAAGATAGTTTCGGGTTTAGCGAGTTCGAAAAAGATATAAAAGGGAGAAATGAAATGAAGAGATAGAGGATAACTACGAGGTTGATTTAGAAGGTGATTCTGAGAGATTAGTTTAACTAGTGGAAGTTTATTCGCCGGAGGAAGATTATTGAAAAAGGTTCATTAATTCGGTTCGAGACGGAACTGAAGATATCAAAGATTGGAGCCGTTCCTTAGATCCTTCCAGTATTTGAGAAACCTGCCTTAAAAAGGTATCAGGTCAGTTGTTTACATAAATTAGATATAAATGCGTAGTTTGATTGTATACTTTATTCTCCGTGGTTTCAGTTAGTGTTCCGCCTTTCATAATTGAATTCTTATCGCTCTCCACTGTAATTTGTTGTTCTTAAAGTTTGATTAATATTTGTATATTTCTCTAGTAAGAAAGATTAATAAATAATATTCATTTATTAATTAAGTAGTCGTTAATCATGAATACAACATACCCAAATTTAGATAATATGCAAAGGAGAGTTAATAATCATAGGGGTAGTGAGAGACTACGACAAGGTCTATATTTTTTTTAAATAAATGTTAAGCTTAGGGTACATAGTGATCTCAGTAAGGAAGTTTTTAATTTGTTGAACATAAAATCATTTCGCTAAAAAAAATGTTTTTCCCCCTTCTTTCTTTTTAAACCTAGAAACGATTTATAAATGTCTATATTTTGTTTTTATAAATGTTAAGCTTAGGGTACATAGTGATCTCAGTAAGGAAGTTTTTAATTTGTTTTTTAGCCCAAATCTTATCATGTATATAAATAAGCTGACAATGTTTTAAATTGATCGATTGGGTCATGGAGCAACACAGGTTTCTAATTTTACTAATTTCATGGTATTCAATTGTTATTTTATGCATTTTTTACACTAAGCAAATTTTTTAAAACATTTCTTTATTTTATTGCTGATCAATAAACTGAATCCAATAGTTAGATATTTAAAAAAAACCGAAATTTCGGAGATATTTATCAGAAACATTTTAATAAATAAGGTGTTGTTTGAATTCTTTTTTATAATCATCAGACAAATTTTTGAAAAACATACCCAGCTTTTCCAAAATTTTTATTAAATCCCGTCAGAATTTATTAAAAAATGTACAACTCTTTCTAATATGAGATTGTTGTGATCGTTCCTGAGTTTCTCTCAATTTACTATCAAGCAAATTTTGTCTTGTTACACACATCCGAGCCTGTTTTCTATTTCGTTTTACATATGTTTCATTACTGAAATTAATAAATGCATTTCTTTCATACATCTCACAATAATTGAAATATATCATTAGAATACTAAACTATATTATTGAGAATCTTTTATTTGGCAGCAATATCTTTTTAAATTTCAAATAAAACCCTTCCAAGATTAATAGTTCTACGGAATTTCATCATTTTACTAAAATAAAGTATTAGAATAATAATATAAAATTATTTTAATACATTTTTTAAAAAAATCAGAACGATGTGATTGTCAAAAAGATCCCCAAAGAAAAATAGAAGTCATTATGCAAGTTTGTAATGCTCCCATGTTGTGAAAGATTAAGTAATGCAGCCTTTGATGGTTACAGGAACAAGATATTTTTAATGTTCATGAAGTTCCACAACACAAGGAGACACACACACAAACAAAATACATAGTGTAGGAATGAGACATAAAAGGAGGGAAAGGCTTTCCCTGACTCCACGTGTATCCATGGCTCGGGGACCATCCGGCGGAACAACTCTCTGGAGAAAAACGTTATCTTTTCCCCCCAAGAACAAGTAGCGCCACCTGGCTGTCGTTATTTGTCAAGGGAAGGCAGAGTTTAAATGTAACTGTTACATTCTCCCCCTACACCGCCGAAGACCGTCTCGGCGAGGTGGTGTACTATCAGACAATATGGCATTCTTTCCAGCAGTTCCTCTAGGAATCAATGGTTGTTTGCGAGGCCTTCCTCTTCTCCTGAGAGGTACTACAGGAGACTGGGTCTGTGTGACATTCAGAAAAGGTGTTAAAGCTGATGCATGATAGACACCTAATGGTTCGTCAGGTTTGTCACAACTAGCTACTACAAATTTGGTGGGGGATCTCTGGGATAGCACAATATAAGGCCCGTCTCTCCTGGGCATCAGTTTGGCACTCCTGTTTTGACTCGCTTTACTTAATGGGTGCAGTTGTACCCATACTAGATCATTAACTTTATAGTCAGGACTTGGTCTACGTGATTTGTCAGCATATGTTTTTTGACCGATCTTGACTCTTCTCAATATTTTCTTTAATTTGTGACATATATCCTTCAAAGCGTTTTAAATAGGGTGTAAATTCAGGTACAAAATTATCGTTATGGATGACAGATCGTAGATCAGTATTTACTTGGTCTAAAGTTCGTAATTCTCTGGCGAAGGTTAGGTATGCTGCCGTGTGATCTGTGGACGCACATTTTGCAGTATTCAATGCGAACCTAATAGCTGGTAGCTTTTCAATCCATAATGTATGGTTGTTACCTACCATCATTGCCAAGCGAGGTTTCAAGTCCCTATTTTTTCTTTCTACTAAATTTGCCTGTGGGTGATAATACGGGAATGAGACTTTTTGATATCCAAGACATAACATAACTGCTGCATTACCGCACTTACAAATTGAGTCCCATTGTCACATATTAGTTGACGGGGCACGCCGTACCTTAGGAAGACTTCATTTAGAAGTGTTATAGCACATTCTTTAGCAGTAGCTTGCTTTAATGGAAATAACTCTACCCATTTTGTGGTGTAATCTTCCACGATGAATATCCACTTCATACCTTCTCTCGTTTCTGGTAAAGGACCAAAAAGATCAATAGCTATGCTCTCGAATCGTTGAGCTGGAACAGGGGTCTGCAGAAGACCAGCAGGTTTCTGGTTTGTGGCTTTATATCTAATGTGTGCACTCTGAACAGCTCTTCACATAATCGGCAATAAATTTCTTCATACCAGTCCAATAATATTTTGAAGAAATTCTAGAGAAGGTACCATCAGCTCCGTAATGTCCAGCGGTGGGAGCATCGTGGTGCAATTTTAATATCTTCTCTCTCTCGTGAGTAGGGACAACAAGTTGAGCTTCATCGACTTCAACATGAGGTGAGTACCGGTATAGTACTCTCTGATTCATCACGCGTACCCTCTCCCTGTCCAATTGGCAGTCAACTCCCTTGTTGGGGTTTTCAAAGCAATCAATTATCTTTTCTAACTCAGGATCCTTCAATTGTTCTGTTCTTAGTTCATTAGCTGTTCTTGTCGGGAAATCAATAATTTAGTTTTTAATTCACAAATTTCTTCGTCCTTAGACGCTGGCCTAGAAAGCATATCTGCAATAACATTGCATCTTCCGGGAAAATAATCAATCTTCAAATTGTAAGATTGTATTTGAAGTTCCCAACGGGCTAATCTTCCGGTTGGATATGTTAAGCTCATTAGCCACTTTAATGGTTGGTGGTCGGATGCCACTGTAATTTCTGCACCTTCAATATACCCTCTAAATTTGTTAAGGGCCCAGACTACAGCCAAGGCTTCTCGTTCTGTTGTCGAGTAATTCTTCTCAGCAGAGCTTAAGAGTCTACTGGCATATTCTATTGGCTGTTCATCGGCGGGACTTTCTCCTTGTAACAGAACTGCACCTAGGGCGTAACTATTTGCATCCGTCCGGATGATAAAAGGCTTTTTAGGATCAACTTGCTTCAGTATTGGCGGGGTTATTAAACATTGCTTGAGGGTCTGGAATGCTTGTTGCTCAATTTCCCTCCATTTCCAAGCAGTACTTTTCTTTGTCAAGTTGCTAAGGGGTCTAGCAATATCTGAAAAATTCGGGATGAATTTTCTATACCATGAGCAGGTCTGTAAAAATGACTGTAGCTGCTTTAGATTTCTCGGAGAAGGAATGTTTTGTATCGCTGCAGTTTTATCTTGATCCACCTCTATTCCCTTAGGAGTTATCCATAATCCAAGGTATTTTACACGAGAGCAAACAAACTTACATTTTTCTCTGTTAGCACATAATTTAAATTTTTTAAGTCTGTCGAAGACCCTTCTTAAGTCCTCAATGTGTTGTTCAAACGTTTCAGACAACACAACGATATCGTCTAAATACACCAGAATATTTACATTTGGCAATCCATTACGAAATTGGTCCATAAGACGCTGAAAGGTCGCTGGGGCATTGCGAAGTCCAAATGGCATTCTTTTGTACCTAAATGTACCAAAAGAGCAAACGAATGCAGTCTTGTCCTGGTCCGCTGGATTAACCTCTACTTGATGATAACCGGATTTTAAGTCAAGGGTAGACATAAAAGCAGAAGATTTTGCATCATGTAAAAGAGCATCCATAAGGGGCAGGGGATATTTGTCGGGTATAGTATTCGCATTTAATTTACGATAATCTATGCACAACCTAACAGATCCATTAGACTTGGGCACTAAAACCACTGGAGCTGCTTATGGGGACTCGCATTCTTCTATAATATTATTAGCCAAAAGTTTATCAATTTCTTTCCTTAAGAGTTCTTTTCTGTTTGGAGATAATCTATAAGGTGCAGTTGAAACTGGTGGGTGGTCACCTGTGTTTATAAAATGTTTCACGAATGGAGTTGGTTCTCCCCCGTGTCTGAAAACATCTTTACTTTCATTAAGTAGCACCATCAAATAATTTCTTTCTTCTACATTCAGGGCCTGTCCTTCTTCTTCTCGCAATGGAGATAATCCATCTCAGTTTCATCAACATGTTTGATTTGTAATGGAACTTCACTAAGAATTGAATTTGCGGGACAGGAACTACTATTTATTTTGGCAGTGCTGTCGTCTACAGGCAAAGGAACATCTTTAGAGAAAGGTATCTTGAAGCTTAGTTTGTTACCAAAATACCAAAAATTATTACGCATGTCCATTACGATTCCTGATGTCCTTAAAAAGTCAACACCTAGAAGGGTGCGGTTACCCTTTGCATTTGGCAAAAAAATTAAATCGGTTTGAAAAGTTCGTCCACCTATGGTGATTGGCACTTTAGCTTTTTGAACAAGGGATGTGGATTGCTGACCATCAGCTAAATACATAGAAAGGTGAAACTCTGTGAATTTTTGTCCACGATTCTTTAAAAAGTTAAACATTAATTCTCCCCCAACTGACTGGCTGGCTCCTGTATCAGCACAAACTGTGCCTGTAGCTTCATGAACTTGAATGTCAAGTAGAGCTACTGGAGTGGTAAGACAAGTGCATATCTGTATGACATTGACAGAGGCAGTCTCTTTTTTTTGTAAGCATTTTGGACATTTTGATTTAATAAATCCAGGGTTGCCACAACCATAACAAGAAATAGGTGGGTGACAACCAGTGTTAATATTTCGTGCTGGCATGTAGCTAGAGTTAACAGAAGTACTGTTGTGGTTACCGGAAACATTCTTTTCAACTTTGAATAAATTAGGCTTTCTAAACTCCGGATTGCCCGTGTTTCTAGGAAACCGAGGTTTATTTAACTCTGGTGGTTTGGGGAGTTTTGTTAGTTTTTGAGAAGGAAGTTTAACATTTTTATACGAGTCCAGCTTTTCAGCTAACACGACTGGATCATTAAGCTTTTCCCAACTGTCAAGGAAATGATTCTTATACTAGGGAGGACATTTTTTTAAAATTTGATCTGCAATGATGAGATCTTTCAACGAACCAAAAGAGTTGACTTCTAATTCCTTTAGCCAACCTTCAAAGAAGGTTCTGAGCTCAAAAAAGAAATCTTTCCACGTGGAATGATCCTGTTTCTGGTGTCTACTGAAGAGAACTCTGAAACGGTCAGCTGTCAGTTTGAACCTTTGTAATAAAATATTGCGAATGTGGGCATAATTTTTAAACATCTCTTCTGGTTCTCTTGCAATTAATCTGCCAATATCACTTGGAAGGACTCCAATTAAGTGTGATACCCAAAAATCCGCAGATACATTTAAAAGCTTCATTTGTCTTTCAAACACTGTTAAGAACAATGACATGTCATCTTTATCAGGAATAAATGTGGGTAATACTGTTTTCAGGTCGAGCCTCATTGGGGCTAGAATCCATTTGAGGGGCATTACCTAAGGACGGTAGAGGATTTTTTGCTTGTAATTTAAGCTTTTCAAGCTCAAATGCTCTCTGCTCAGCTAGACACTTGTCTTCCCGTTCTATTTTCTTTATGGCTTCATCTTCAAGCGCTTTACGTTCATCAACAATGTTATCCAGCATTTCTTTCACAAACTGCTCATTATCCTTAAAGAATGAGCATGAAGTGATTTTCTCACGCAAATCGATGATTTTATCATCTGAAGTTACATCAACTCGTAGCTCAATTCCTAAATTATAGAGGTCTATCTTTTTTCTCTTTGAGAGGAAAGCCATATTTATCTCTTAAATAAAACTAAATTCAATTTTTTTATGTATACTGGAAGTTGTAAATTAAGTTAGTTATCCCAATAAGCAATTATTACATATTAGCTACTCATTAACAACTGCCTTCCCTGTAGGGAAAAAAACATAAATAAGAGAAACATTTCATAACATATAAAAAGATCCCGTGAAAATCTAAATAAATTTCCACAAACTCAGCTGTGTATCAAAATATAAAGTTAATTATGAGACACAATAGCACATTGAAAAACTGTCACTACATGTTATGCTATGCTAAAAGTATATACTTATTACATGAAAAACATTTAAAGGCTAAATATACCACACTGTGAATTTTAATTAGGAATATGAAATTCTCAAAGTACCTAATATATATACACTTTAAATAATGACAATTGTAAATCCCCCCTTATTTGATTGTGAAAATCCTTATAATGATCATTCATTTATATCCAAAATATACCATAATACCTTCAAACACTTAAAATATGCTTATTATTCTATCAGCAACAACAAAAATAATAAAATAAAAAAAATCAATAGAACTCAGTCATAAAGAACATTTTGCAAACAACCTTGAACTGTCTACTCCCTATTTTATTTATTTGCCTATTCAGCATATCACATTCTCTGGATGAATCATAGTTTAAACTAACACAAGCACAGAAAAAGGAAGGGGATACTCATATACTTTTCTTTTTAATATTTGAACTTTTTTTTTTAAAAAAAATTATTCGACTTCGGATAATTATAACCAAGAATTTCATCGTTTACTCAATATAGCAATTGTTTGTAGCAAATTATTATATAGCAATTATTTTAAAACACACATATATTTATGAATATTGTTAAACAAGTTGCTTCTGTTTGAAAGCAGAAATGATCTTTCACAGTTTAAATTTCAAGGTATTTTAAACAGCAGATTGAAATAAGAATAAACAAGAATATTAAATTATTTGAAACAAAATATATATATTAATATTTTAAGAAACATACACAATCACATCCTTCAATATTATTTACAAAAGATTTGTTGCATCTACTCACAGATTTAATTTTTCGTTTTCTTCAACCACACAATCTCTGAAAGAGATTTTTCTTTAAAAGAACAGATTATATATATATATGTTGCAAGCACCATTCGCGCATTTTAAATGACATAAGATGAATTCGCATAAGATATTTTCACTTTTTACTCTCAACACCACTATACATACATAACACTTTCATTTTTTACAATTTTTCTCTGGCACACACATAACACTTTCACTTTTTATTCAACACACTTTAGATGATTTTTTTCCTCTTGGTACACACATAACACTTTCACTTTTTCCAATAAAATCGTGAACTTTCACATTTAGTGTCAGGGCGACACATACATAACACTTTCACTTTGGGTTTTCCAATAAAATCGTGCACTTTCACATTTAGTGTCAGGGCGACACACACATAACACGTTCAATTTGGGTTTTCCAATAAAATCGTGCACTTTCACATTTAGTGTCAGGGCGACACACACAACAATTTATACACGTGGTTACTTGTCGAAGGAAAGCAAAATGCCGGTAAAAGAAAACACGTTGGGCAGCCATTGTAATGCTCCCATGTTGTGAAAGATTAAGTAATGCAGCCTTTGATGGTTACAGGAATAAGATATTTTTAATGTTCATGAAGTTCCACAACACAAGGAGACACACACACAAACAAAATACATAGTGTAGGAATGAGACATAAAAGGAGGGAAAGGCTTTCCCTGACTCCACGTGTATCCATGGCTCGGGGACCATTCGGCGGAACAACTCTCTGGAGAAAAACATCATCTTTTCCCCCCCGAGAACAAGTAGCGCCACCTGGCTGTCGTTATTTGTCAAGGGAAGGCAGAGTTTAAATGTAACTGTTACAAGTTTGAATAAATA
>BMAO01003745.1:0-19277 GCA_019973975.1 Trichonephila clavata | reverse complement strand
TCTGAATGGACTTAAGTTTTTGTATCTGGACAGAGGTCAGGAATCCACCCCATACTCCTGCTCCGTAAGAGATGATTGGTTGTAATACAGAATTATACCAAAGTTTCATTAGAGAAATATGCTGGTGATTGAATTTTGGAAGCACGATGAAAGTTGGAGGAAATCCAGAGAATCTTATCTTTGATGAAATTTATATGTGGAGTCCAAGATAAGAGATTGTCTATGTGGACACCCAAGTATTTGTATGACTTTTCGATATGGATGGAATTCGGACCAATTTTTAAAATCGGATTTCTCCTGAAGGTCGAGCTCCCACGAAAGCCACCGCATTGAAGAAAGGGACATCGGAAAACAACATAAACGGTTTTGGCAGTTGCTATTGACAAATTAAGCTCGGAAAGCTTAGAATCGACTAAACTTAAGATTTTGTTAGTATTATTCTCAAGTTCCCTACGCGAGAGGCCAAAAGAGACCACTGCGAGATAGTCCGCAAAGGCTTGAAGAAGAAACAGTTCAGAGTTCAGAGAAAAAATAGGGTTAAAATAAATATTTCAAAGAGTAGGGGAAAGCACGGACCCTGTGGGCAACCTTTTTAAATTTGTTTTTTAATTGTAAAATAATTATCAGCCCAAATATTTACCCTGTTAGTGAGGTAAGAGTGAATGAATTTCTGAAAGTGAAGGGGAATATAGAATGAATAAAAAATATTGAAGATAGTCGACCAATCCACGTTGTCAAAAGCAGATTTGATATCGATAAACGTGGAAGCAGTATGCTTATGCACCCGCGTATTTTTAATGTGATGCACTAAATTGTCAACAGCCTCAATGCAACTGCGGTTTTCCCTAAAACCTAACTGAGACCCATGGAGAATTTTATTCTCAGAAATCCAGAGAAGAAACCTATTAAGAAAAATTCTTTCTAAAATTTTGCCAAGAGTGGACAACAAACAAATGGGCCGATAGGAGAGAGCAGACGATGGGTCACGCCCAGGTTTTAGAAGAAATTTAATTTTAGTGTCTTTAAAAATGGAGGGGAACTGGCCAAATTGGATGCAGGGTTAAAGAAACGGAAAAGCAAGTTAGGGAAAGAATTATAAAGAGCTTTCCAAATAGCGTAGTCAACGAGATCAATACCCAGGGCTTTACCTCCTTCCGGAAAACGGCGCCAACTTCACTAGGTCTCAGTCCAGAAGGAGGAGAGCTGTTAATGAAGACAGGAGGGATAGGAGAAGATCTTGAAGGAAAATGAGAATCAAGAAGAAGGCTTATCTTACTTTGGAAGGTGGAGGCAGGGTCACCAGTCGAGATCTGATGAAGATTAGTAGGGCTGGTTAACTTTCCGAAAGCTGCTTTAAATGTAAACCCAAAATTATTAGAATTCGTTGAACAGAAGGATTCCCAAGCCTTATTCTTGGTGTCAATTATTAATTTTTTATAGTAGGCCCGAAGGGAGTGCATGGAGGCATGGAGTGCATGGAGGCAACCTCGTCGACCGGCAGGCCATGTTTTGTGAGGGAAACAATTCTGCGCTTGTATGCGTTAAGTTGATTTCGCTGGATTCTCAGAGAATTGTTCCACCATTTGAAAGAAGGAGTGCTTAAGACCCAGCGCTTTCTAAGAGTTGAGAAGGCAGAGGCTTTTGTAGTGTTTATTAATAAGCAAGCAAAATCGTGTAGTTATCCAATTGTGGAGATATTAGTTAAGAAAGAATTAAGAAGGTTATAGTGTTTGCGAAAATTAGAAATAAATTTGTGTCTCGAAGAAGAATTTCCAGATAAACAATTTGAGATTGGCCTTAATCAGAGATTGGCCTTTATGCCCGGCGTCCAGTCTGGTACGGCCATTTGACTGCATCCAGCAGGACAAACTGGATATTGGAGAGCTGAAAACATTAGTCTTGGACACCACAAGAATGGGGGGGGGGGGTGTTTTCAGTGATGAGTAGAAATGTACCAGATATAGGGACTCTTGTCGAGGTTTTACCTGAAGAGAAAACAGGCTTCATTTACGTAACAAAATCGGCATGATGGCAGATTTGTGGTGGTTTTTAGTCATGTACATGATGTTTTCTACGTTATGTCAAATAGTCGACCAGTATATTTTTCATGATTTGTCATATAGGACTCTTGTCGAGGTTTTACCTGAAGAGAAAATAGAGCTCACTTTCATCCCTCCTACGTAACAAAAATCGACAAATTTGATGGCAAAGAAATCCTTGTGGGTGGTGGTATAACCTTAGTCAGTCGTACACCACTGTCCATTTTCGATGTGGGTACTGTCAACTCCCAACGTTATAGAAATGAGATTCTGGAGGCCTATGTGAGGTTATTCTGAGTGCTTTCGGCCAGGGCTACATTTTTACTGACGATAATGAGTGGTCGCACAGAAATGATGATTTTCATGAAGGAGCCAATATTCACCTTATGGATTAACCCTCAAGGACCCTGGATCACAATTCTATTGAATATGTTTGGGATATTATAAGAAAAGCCATTTCTCAGTGCAGCTCCCTTACCAGGGCCTCCGCCCCCCCCCCTTCCCAAGGAATAAAAATACCGCTTATGGAAGAATGGGCTTTGTTGCTATAAATACTTATTGACACCCTCATAAACAATATAGCAGCTCGTTGTGAGACTTATATAGCAATTCAGAGTGTCTCACTACATATAAGACAGACTTTTCTCGAGTTAAATGTCTTAGCTCAAATTCGTGATTTCCCATTTTTTGATAAAACCTTTATCTTAATTGAAGATTAAAATCTTTTTTATATTGTTATGTTGCTGTTATCTTTTTCACATTGTAACATGTCTCTGTGCCAAATTTTGTGGCAACGCACTAAATAGTTCTACAGTTTTTATTGATTTTATGTTTGTGACCTTTATTTTGGACATGAATGCAGTAAGTAGTTCTTAAAACAGTACAATTTTAATTTTTAATTATTCCTATCGGTTTCTGTTATTGTAGTGCATTATTATGTAGACTTAAATTTTCATTTAATTTTTAAGTAACATTAACTCTCTAAAAAATATTAATTTATTATTGGAATAGTTATGTTATACACCCGGATACCAAGTTCGAATTTCAAATTTCCGTTAGGCGCCCTAATCTCTGAGATGCACAGTAAAAATAATTTTGGTGCCACCTTCTCACGGTGAACAGAAACTTCTTCTATCTGTCTTTCATTGTTCGTACTAGGGTTTAGTGCTATGGACACGGTCGGCCGCTTCACATTTATGAAGGCAGAGGCCTTTGAATCTGATAGATGCAGCTCGCCCAACAACGTAATTTTTAATGACTTTCTACTGGCTCGTTAATTTTCCTTTGTGTAACGTAAAGTGTATATTTTTCAGTTTTATACTAAAATAAAACTCGAAACAAATATTTTGCAACTTTTTTATGATGGTTTTTTTGCTGCAATTTGAGATGCATCTGAGAGATGCCACGCGAAGATGGCCTGGGAGCAGAGGCGTATCTACCACCGTATCAATGATATGGGGCCCCCAAGCTTCAGGGACCCCAACTCGTGTAATCAAGTAATCGTGAGCTATTAAGAGGCCCTTCTCATGCCTCGTTTTTCACTAATATTACAGGAATGTTTTTTGCAGGCAAAACTATCATGTTTTGTTCAAGTTATTGTAGTTTTACTGTCCTTTGATGTTCGACAAAAAGCATGTTGAATTGTTTTTTGCTTGTGTGTTTTTGACAGGGCCCAGTGAGTCATGTGGTACACTTATGGCTTCAAATTTCAGTTGATGAAGTTCTTTAGGAAGCATCTGAAAATTTTGCTTTCTTTCATGTTCATCGCTTTTCTCAAATTAACTCACGCTATCGTGAGTAATATGCATTATTTCAGCAGTTTCTTCTATTGCTTGATCAGGGGTGGAAAGTGAATTAAGTCTTCCCTTTCAGTATTTCGATAATAATAGCAATGATGAATTTTTTACCTCCCTAAAATTTTTTTGATTCTGGATCTGGGTTATATTTTTCCCCAGAAGGAGTCATATTTTAGCTTTAAAAAGAGACGTAATAAAAAATCTGTCATCGTGGGATTACAGCAATTCAAGCAAAATGTTTTTTTATTTGGTTATAGGAACAAAGATTGAAGCTATTATTTTTGATGACGTAATATCGCCAAATGATGTATATAAATTATATCAGTGTAAATGTGTACATTTTCTATTATGTCAGAAAGTATTTTGTTTAACTTCATTTTAGTTACATTTTAAAAAATCTTTTATTTTCGATATGCTCACACCCCACTTGTAGGGTTATCATGCCCCACCTCCCAGGGGGAGCGCCCCAGAGTTTGAGAAACGCTGTTGTAAGATGATTTGTGAAGATTGAAACAAAGGATCCCGAAAATGTAAATAGCTAGTGGTGACAATGATAATTAACTACTACTCTTGTGATGTGTTTTTACTTTAAATAGAAATTTCTGATTATATCTTAAAGATTATATTACGACATGTGTAATATACAAATACATCTAACGGATTCATGTCTGTGCCAAAATAATCTGTTATCGAAAAATGCTTTCAGCATTAAGTATATTTATTATTATTATTAGATGTAATTAGTTTTGTTTATTGAGATGGTTGCAATGAAAGTTTCAATTTTCCTTTGTTTTTTTAAATTTTTCAATATACAAAATCATACGTGAACCTATTTTTTAAAACTTTTTTGGACCACATTAATGTTTTTCTCTCTCTTCTTTTAATATATCATAGCTCTTTTGTTTTGTATAACTTTTTTCCTGACAGTCATTGAATGTTTAGATGCTACAGGTAGATAGGTACTTCTATTTATTATCTATTATTTCAGTAACAATCCATTATTTTGATACATGTAGGTAATATGCTATACATAGAGAGAGATAAAAGAAAATTTAAGATTTTCAGTAACAAACACTGTCTTTTATGTCAATACTTTAGTTATAACATAACGTTTAAATGTTAAATCTCGCCAATAAAATGATTAAATCATCTTCAAACGTAAGTGTGAGGTGAAGCACCTTAGAGATGCTGCGTGCTTATGGATGGAATTTCTTAATGCACGACTAGCGTAAGGTTAATCGCCATATTAGACGTATGTGCCACACATACTATATTTATTATCCCTTTATTGATTGTTTTTGAACTTCTCATTCTGAAGAATGCGAGGGCTACTGGTGAGGAACCAGTTAACTCGCCAATTATTTTTTTTTAATTTGTTTTTTTAAATTTTCAATTTGAGAATAGAATAATCGTACAATAGAAATTTTCGTGTTCTTAACTTATTCTTTTTCTCTCATTTAAAATTTTTAACTTTTTAAAAATTTATTCTGAGATTTTTACATTTGGTTTTTAACTTTTATAAGCAACAATACCAGACCTAATTGATTTTGAAAGAATGTTTTGAATGAATTTATATCATTACATGCAATTTGAATTAGAACTGTTTAAAAAAATTAAGACACATTTATAATCAAATAAACTAAATTAAACTCAGTGGTGCAACAGCCTATAGAGGACCAAAGCCTACTGTGCCCATCTCAGTTTTTATGACCTTGGAATAATCATATAAAAGGGCCCGTTTACATTCCAACAATTACAAAGAGACCCCCACGGTAAAGCCTTAGTTAAGCCACCTGAATTTTTTGGTGCCAAAAAATTTGCCAAATCGCACCAAAGGAAATCACACATTTTCCAAATCGTAAAAAAAAGGAAAGTAATTTAAAGAAATGTAAGAAAGTTTTTAGTAAGAAAAGTAATTTCCAACTCGTGGCAGGGGGGAAACGGAGGGAAATGCATATATATATATATATATATATATATATATATATATATGTTTTAGATATTTTAAAATGACTATGCTAAAACTATGAATATTAAAACAATTTTGAAAGTCATTCTCTTTGTTTTGTCTCGTAACACTCATTCCCCACAGTAGTAATCCTAACATCTCATGATAAAACATATACCAATCCACCATAGTATTTTTGCTGATTTTCAAAGCATACGCGACAAATTAATATTTATCGATCTAGCAATAAACTAATCAAATATATTTTTATGATACAAAATGTTACAAATGCTTAAATGGTCGACATTGAGTTATGTGCATTTTCTTACACTCCCACACACATCGTGTAGATTATCTTTCTTCTGGCTCCGACAATGGCGACCGTTGGGGGCTCAAATCCCTCCATAGACCAACAGATGTGTAATTTTTACTATAGAGATTACCTCCCCCCTCAACATCTACATGTTTTTAAAATGTACCTCTCCCCCTAATAAGAGAGGTCTGTGTACATCACTGGGTTACGACAACATCATTATTAATCTCCATAAATCGTTCTTTTTCTCCTAACAAACGCATACTTTTCTACACGTTCCACATAAAAATCAATATGCTATCAATTCATCCTTCACGCGCCAATCAATAATTTCTTTTTTATTGTTTCCAGCCGTCCCTCTCTTTTAACCAACTTTGCAAACCAACCTTCCAAAAGGACCTTTGGGACTGTTTTATCCCAAAAGCCGAGAGAAAAACCTAATAGGGTTACATTTTGCTTCCAGTCGGCAAAATTGCAAGCACAGGGCAAAAATATCGCCAAGATTTGGGGACAATATTTTCTCGCTAAATCATAGAGCTAAACCAGGATCCAACCCATCGTCCCTTTAGAATGTTTGAAAACCACTGATCTAAGTTCTTAAAGATTTTTGTACAGATATTTTTATACGTGTCTTACAGACAGCCTTGCTCTTATGAAACCTTCGTACCAGAGCTCAACATATCACATAAAGAACGTCAAGTACACTGCTAACAGGGCTAATGATGGCAACCGCAACGTGGAGGGCTTGTTAGAACCTTTTTTCGCCCAAACCATGGACGGACCAGACTCGGAGCCCTTTCCCTGGTGGCAGGTAGATCTCGAAAATGAATATGTTATCACGGGGATCTTCATTCTCAATAGGAGGAATTGGGGTAAGTGTGATGGTGAAGGATCAAGTAATAGTCCTTAAACTTAGAACGCTTACCCTTACCATTTATCTGAATCTTAATTTAATTTTCTTTTGAAACTAAAATCTCTCAAAACCATTAAGGGGCCTCACCCATTCGACGGCCTGTTTTTTAAGCATTTTTTGAGAATTTGGTTTGACGACCAGTAAAAAAAATAGAACTTTAAGTTTTTTTTTATCATTTATTTATATGTATTTTAAGAATGTGTATTTAGCCTAAAGTATCCAATTGAACGTGAGTTATATCAATCTGAACACACCCGCCTCAAAAAAAGGGACTCTTACTTCCTTCACGATTCCGGCTCATTGGCTTATTTGTAATTAAAAAAAAATAACGGCATTTTAATCTATAAGTTTAAATGCACAGAATGGGCTACACTCAATTGAAAATATCAAAAATTCAATTTTTGGTAGACCTCTGAAGAAAAAGTTTCGAATTTCATGGGAGTTTTTTTGTTATATTTTTGTTATAAAAAATAGAAATATTTTGAATTTTGGAATGATCGTAGTCCATTTGGTGCGTATATATCTGCTGAGTCTACCCTAAAGATTTGAAACCATTCGGTCAAACATTTCTTGAAATACAAAGGAGGAAATTTTGAAAAACACAGCTTTGAGAAAAACGCGTTTAAAATTTCAAGTCCGATTAAAACAATGAAATTTTTAACTTACCCTCAAACTGCGATGCCTGGTGGTGAAGACTAAAACAAGTTCGACGAAATACTCAATAACTATAGATATTTCCTTTTAAACCTCTACAAACTTGTATGAAAGTATATTTGCATAGAAGGGTTAATGGTATCAAGCCGACTGTATACAATAGGCATTCCGAACAGCTGCTATTCTAACTCTTGACTCTTTATAACGACTTCGAATTTTAAAAAATCACTCTACCACCTGTATTCTAGACAAGTTACAGAAGCAACTTACGAAAAAAAAAATTTTTTTTTTTTGATTCCTTGAACTTATCACATGGGTGAACCCCCTTGAAGTAAATAAAAAGGAATTGTTCTAGTTCTTAATTAAACTTTTATAAGTCTGGCTTCCAAAGAACTCTGGAACTACAATGATTTTATTAGATAGTTAAGATTGACATTATAATTGTAGAAGGTATTTTAGAGGTACAATACTGGTCAATTGAGGAAAGTAATTAAAATTCGTCAAAATAGGCAAACATCTTTTACAATTTTGCATCATACCTGGACAAAATTAATATGAGTATTAATAATTCGGTGAAAACTAAGTTATAATTTTATGAATTCCTTCTATAACTTAATTGACATAAATTGTTAACTCTCAAAAAAAAAAAATTTCTAAAATTTACTTTAGTAGTATAATTAAGCAAAAGATTGCGGTTAAAAAACCCATGTTCCAAATTTCATTCAAATGGGCTCATTATTTTCAAAAATACTCAAAGAAAGAACTTCAGAAACATGTAGGTATAATTACTATTACACCTCGTTGTATTTTAAATTACTTCCTAACAATATCTCGATTTATCCCCCCCCTCCTTCTTTTTAACACTCCGTTAGGCACGCGAATCTCTCACATCTTAATAAAAATAGTTTCGGTGTTGCGTCCGCAGAGTGGGTTGGAACAAACCCCTCCTTCTTCTATCTGGCTTTCGTCACTCGCCCTAGGATTCAGTGTCAAGAACGAGGGTGATTTCTTCATATTTCGGACGGCAGTGGCCATTGAATCTGATAGATGCAGCACGCCCAATAACAACAGTTTTTATAACTTTGTACTATTTCGTTAATTCTGATTTTTTTTTACTTATAAAATAGTGCAGAGTTTTCAGTTTTATACGAAAATAATTCGAAAATAGTATTTTTCAAGTACAAGTATTCGAAACAAGTAAGTTTTTCCTCGGAGTTGAGATACACACGTCTAGCCAGTGAATGTTTTTTTACTCAATCCTCGATGTAGTTGGCATAAATTCCCAAAATATCTATATTGGAATCAAAATCACTCAGATCCTCGTGCACATGTCTAGGAAATCTAGGTCACGTACTTTTGAAAGAGCATTTGCGAAGACAGTGTAACATTCACATGCAGCGTTCATTTTGACCCAGGATTGAGAATAAATATCTAATATATAAAGCCCCATTCAAGACGAAAAACCAAGAGAAACATCACCAAGAACTTAGAAAAAAAGGAATTGTTTTCTCCTGTCAGGGCATCAAGAAAAGATTATTAAAACTTTGTTATGCATTATACGAAAATTCCATGTTCCTTGAACATTGTAAAGTGATTTGTGAAGACTGTAACAAGACATCTTAAAATATAAACAGTAGTGACACATGACTATAACTAACCACATTATCTTTTTGATGTATTTTCGTATAAATATCTCTATTTCTAATTCTACACTATCTGGCCAAAAGTACCCGGACACCTCTTAAAAAAGTGGTTCTGGCGAGTGACGCATTTGATACGTAATTGAAAGCTATAAAAGTGTTGGTAGTGGTTTGTCAGATTGTATTTATGCATTTGTCTGGCAATGAGTAAGTCAAAAGAGCTTAGTGAGTTTGATTGTGGCAGTATAGTGGGATGCCACCTTTGTGGGAAATCAGTTCATGAGATTGCGGACATTCTACAGAAGCGTAAATCCACTGTGAGTGATGTGAAGTGGAAACGTCGAGGCAGAGTGAAGCGGAAGAAAAACGAACCGGTAGGCCGAAAATACTTTGTGAACGCAGCCGCAGAACTCTGAAAAGGGTAGTGAAGCAAAATCGCAAGTCCTCGTTGGTGGAAATTTCTCAGGAGTTCTAAAGTTCATCAGGAATTAATGTTAGCAGCAGGACTGTCCGTCGAGAGTTAAAAAACTTGGGATTCCATAGTCGTGCAGCCGCTCACAAGCCAAACAACACTCCACAGAATGCGAAGCATCGATTCCAATGGTGTGGAGCTCACCGTTATTAGACTGTGGACATGTCGTTAACTGTTCTTTGGAGTGATGAATCTCGCTTTACAGTCTGGCAGTCGGATGGACGCGTCTGGGTTTGGTGGATGCCAGGCGAACGTTTCTTTAGTGACTGCATTGTGCCGACTGTTAAGTTTGGTGGTGGAAGCATAATGGTGTGGGGGTGTTTCTCGTGGTTTGGCCTGGGTCCGTTAGTTCCTGTGATTGGAAACATGAACTCTGAGATGTATTTGGACAATCTTGATAATGCTGCACTCCCAACTCTATGGCAATATTTCGGGAAGGCCCATTTCTCTTTCAGCAGTATAACTGCTCCATTCACACATCGAGGCTTGCACAGACGTGGTTTGACGAAATGGATGTTCAAAAACTGGATTGGCCTTCTCAGAGCCCCGATCTAAATCCCATGGAACACCTTTGGGATGAATTAGAGCACAGATTATGTAGCCAGCCAAATCGACCATCCTCCCTCCAAGCACTCACTTCAGCTGTGATGGACGCCTGGAAGGCAATTCCTTTGGTCACCTATCAAAAAATTGGTGGAAAGTCTTTCCAAACGTGTGCAGGCTCTCATCCATGCAAAGGGGGGACCAACATCATATTAATATGTTCCTCAGGACACTCTAAGTCCATACCACTGGGTGTCCGGATACTTTTGGCCAGATAGTGTATTTTGAATGTTATTTTTTGTCAGATATATTTTAATGTCAAATCTCACCAATAAAATGACTAAGCCATCTTCAAACATAAGTATGAAGTTATGCATCTGAGAGATGCCACGCGCCTATGGATGGAACTTTTTGAAGCTCGCCTAGCGGAGGGCTACTGCAGCGTAATAAGAGGATCAGTTATAAATTACTGTAACCAGTATGGTCCCTTAACATTGATCATTTTCTAATCGTAAGTTTGGCCTTAAATATTTCTTGAACCACACAGTTAAACAAAGTTTAATTTCTGATTTTATCAAATCGAAACTATCTACTTTTTATAAATTTTGGAATGCCTAACAAAAATCACCCTTAAAATTCTCTCCTGGCTCAAAGTTTTGAGCAATTTTACTATTTGCTTTTACATATAACACTGTAAGAATGGGTCCCTAGAAAATATGGCGTGAAAAAAAAATGAAAGTTTGTTAACTGTTACTGTACTAATATAAAATGTAAAAGGGTAAACTAATCAAAAACCTGAGCCTGGGATGTAATTTTCGTGTTCAGAGACCCGAAAGCTATCAAGTTGAGGATATTTTCACATCTGCAAAATTTTCAACGCTAAACACTGCTGGAGGACATTGTAAGGAATACTGAATTCAGAGACTTCACGTTACGAGGAATCCAAATATGTAAAACTTTCTTGCTCTGTTGCAATTCATTTATTTTCGCTCAAATATATCTAATAATTTGTATTATGTGTCATTATTTTGTAATCTTTTTTTTTTCTCTTTACCCTTTTAGAATTTTTTATCGTCACACACATAATTTTGTGGCATTCATTTAACATTAGGGGGCTATTTTTAAGCCTCCCATAATTAATAAGCTTGTTAGTAGAACTTTACGTAATTTGAAGTTTATGCTAATTAATCCCCCTTCCTAAAAAATACCTAGCATTGATAACGTAATAAAAAATTTAGCACTTAAATCATTTTGATAATTTACCCCATTTTAATTTATCTCCCTTAAAACCATTAAGAGAGCTATCAGTTTAGTCTAGCTACAATAGGAAATGTGGAAGATATTGAAGGTGTCCCATTTTATATGATTTTATATTTAAATCCCATTAAAGATATATTTATCCTCAAGTTGATTGGATCTTTCATGTAAATAATGTTTACATTTTTTTTATCCAATGGGCTGCGGATTGGTATTTTTACCATTGCAGACCTAGTACATCCCCCAAGAGCTGGTATCACACTCTTTAATGCGGCGCTGTATAGGCGGATACCAATCGCCGCAGGTAATTCTGACGCCCAGTTTCCTCCGCAGAGGGAGGCACCTGAGCTCTGACGATGCGAACTTGTACCAGGATTTAATTTTGCCGAGAGCGCCCGAGCCAAACAGACACTCTAGGGATCTTTCACATGCCGTATAATCATACGACATGGCCACTGTCGATTTTCTGCATCACAAAAATCCACCGACTTGGACCGGGATCGAACCCACAACCTTGGGTGCAGAAGGCCAGCGACAAACCAACCACGCCACCCAGCCGGCTGACATAGTTGACAGAAAAAAATGCATAACAATTATTTAATTTTAAAATAAAAAAATTTTCAACGAAATTATAACTTATTTTAGAGCCCGTAAGTGTTCTTCAGCCCATATAAGTTTCTTACTGCTTATCTAAGCATTCATTAAAAAGTACAAAAAGATATTATTTAAAGTTTTAAACAGATAAAAAGCTATTGTTACAAGCTTGAAATCCACAAATATGAAGTAATCCTAAAACAGTGACGTCATATTGCATATTTTATTTATTTCTGATAATAAATATTAATTCTTATTCTGATAAAAATTATTAGTATTGTTGTGAGTGGCAACAGTTTTGTTTTGGGTACTAAAGAATAACAAACGAATGAAACTTGTAAATGGCGCTGTTATTTTAAATGTCCATTTAATTTCTGTTTAATGATTAATTATTTAATAATTATTATTAAAGGAATATCTATTACGCAAGTAAAAATACTGTTTTTATTTTGTACAATAAAAGGTTTGTAAAGTTGTCATATAATTTTACAAGTAGCGTATCCATTCCAGCTTTCCGATTACATGACATCCAGGTCCGTGTGGGTAATGTGAAACTTGGTAAGAAGTGGAACAATGAAGTGTTCGAGGAGAATTCATTGTGCGGCGAACATGTCGGAGGTGGTATTGGAGATGCTGTGGTTAAGAAATTCATTTGTCTTCCTTGTCCACTGCATGGAAGATACATTAGTGTACAGATCATCAAATTCTGCGATGACTGCCCAGAAAACTACACCAGCGTTCTGCATTTGGCAGAAGTTGATGTTTATGGCTACAAGTACATACCGTAACCAATGGAAGCATTACGAACACGAATGTTCCACATAATTGATTGAGAATTCATGTATTCGTAATCAATAACAAATGATTATTAATGTAAGTAATTTGTATTAGAATGATTTGTAATTATTGTGTTTAATGGAAATCTATAAAAAAATAGTTAAATAAAAAGTATTAGGTTCTGAAGTTTGTCTTAGCTTTATTTTAGAAATAGAATCGGATGTTATTAATTGTAAGTATGCTTTGTGACGGATCTATCCACGTTCTTCCTTTAATGAAATCCTCTTGGGAAATATTTGGTCTACCAATTCGAGTCTCCAACCCTCCGAAAAAGAAAACCTGATTATATTCAGATTAGGTCGGATATATATAGTCTAAGTTTTCAAGACTATACTTTTCAAGTTCGCGAGACCTGAACTTAATGTGGGCAAGAAACATTTCGCGAGGCCATCTGGTGGTGTAAGAAAAAAGTTTATAAAATAAAAAAAAACAATTTTTATTCATAAAGAAAAAAACTTTTTCCTCATATTTCTTTGGCACATTAAACAATAATGGAAAAAAAATTACAGAAACAGAAATTTTCTACTTTTAGTTTTGCTGAAATCCTTAATGATTGGTTCGTATTATCTTAGATGTTATATCTGCTTCAATAGATAAAACTACCAAAACTGAAAGTCTTTCCTGACCCATTATATTTCTTGCAGAATTTTTTTATCAATGTTGATTTTGAAAGCTCCTCTCTGCAGAAGCGGTATTTACAGGTAGTGTTGACAAAATTCGAAAAACAATGTAAATATTTGGGAAAATTTCTTTCAAATATTTCTCTGTTGGATAAATTTAGGATCATATTTTGTAATTCCTCATATAATTAGTAAGGTTGGAAGTCATTGCTCTCAAGTACTTGCAGGACTGTGTAAATCTTGAGAGGTTTTCAGTATTTGCTCTTTTGGAATATTTTTTAACTTGCTTAAGTCATAGAGAAAACCAAAATTTTCAAAACGATTTCAAGACATAAATTTTGAACCCATATTGCTTATCACAGAATCAATCATGGTATTAAAAAAGTGTGTTTCAAACCAGTTTTTAACAGACTCTATAGGTTGATTGCTGTCTTCATAATCAAACATTCTTTTCTTTTTGGCTACCCTTTTATTTGAAAAATCTTTTGACAAATCATAACTGCTTTACTCAATAAACTTACGAGCGTCAGACAAGCATTTTCCGAATTCAGTTTGTCGATACTCTTTGATCCAGCTACAAAATGTACGCAAATGTTCAAGAGTAATGCATAAACGGCCTTATACAGATTGCCCTAATTTGCTTATGATATTGACACGCGTTAATAACTCATGCCATACATGTAATGATACGATAAATTCCGAACTGAACATTTCATTTAAAAAGGAGTCGCAATAATTGAGTGTCTCGGATTGTTCCGTTTGGTTTTTTAAGTTTTCTATGTATTCAACATCATCAAATTGTAATAATGCGGCCTACACCGCCTCGATTCTGATTTCCCACATTGTGTCTGATAAAGGCTTAATAGTAAGCTTTAAATTATCTTTGAGAATTTTCCAGCGTTTGCTGAAACTTAAAAAATAGCAAAAAAATTCTGAATAAAACCAAAAAATGTTTTTGTTGCCCCTGATGAATTAGCTGCGTCTACCAATAACAGACTGCAGCTATGACAACTGCAAGGTGTGAAAAGTTCCCTGGGATTTATGTTTAATATTCGAGTTTTAACTTCACCATTAATGCCTATCATATTTGCACCATTGTCGTACCCTTGTCCACGACAGTTCTGAATATATAAGCCATTTTTTTTTTCAGGCTCCACTGTATTGCATCGGTCAAATATTCTCCAGTCGTTTACTTCACTGGTAACTCTGTTTGACATGATTGTGATCAATTTGTTACGAATATTGTGGCTTAGATAATGGTGGGCAAGAGTTGTTTATTATCAATGCGGTTTACGTGTTCCTGTAATATATTTAGATATCAATTTAAATAAGTCTAAATGAAGTTTCCAGAATTCTTAGTGTCTTTGTCTATTTCGAGAAATTCTTTGTGATCTCTAAATGCCAGATTATGATAGGCTAAGAAATTTATGATATCAATTAATCTCACAAACAATTTGTACCAATGTTTTTGAGATTCAAGAATTCGCCTTTCGTTTGCTCGGTTTAATGTTTTTCCGTGCTTTTTTCCCTTCTCTAATGTTATCCATTGAAGCATATAGGCCACATGTGTTCTTTAGTATTCTCATGTCTGAGTAAAATACTGCTTAAGTGTTTCCAATCACAGCACTCTTCCTATACCCAGAGGTGATTAAGCGAGTGGTGGACTTGGTGGCCGCCGACCTAGGAATGGACAGCGGTCTTCTCATAATAATACAGCCTTACCACTTTTGTCAATTGACATGCAGCTTTAAAATCTCTTTTTTTAGAGAATATCTAGGGAAATAATATTTACCACATTATAATTATCTGGATCATGATCTTATTAAGACGGAGTTGAGAACGAAACGAGGCCTCTACCGAGAGTGAGACCTTAGGCCCGGGCCCATGCCTTAAGGCGTCCCTTACTACAATACAATACGATTTTAATTATAAACAGCACTAATTATCAAGATAAATATTATATTTTGCATATGACAAGCCTTGGGGAGTCACAAGTAATTACTAAACTTGTTTTTAATTGAATATGGATTAATTAATTATCAAATACTTTGTGCAGTACTGATACATTTATAAGTGTTGAGTATTATATCAATGGCAATATGTATTTCATTTTTTATTATATAAGAATGCATTTTACTTCATAATTACTTTAAATTGTAAATTATTTTATTAAATTGATGATTATTTTAAAGCTTTTAGTTTCGTTTTTCGCGATATGCTCGCGCTCCCCCAGTAAGGTTATCACGCCCTCCTAGGGGCGCGCCCCACAATTTAGAAATGCTGATTTAGAGCCAATGGTATGAACGCTACAGGTCATCTGGCTGGGAGCTATTTCTTAAACAACTGATTTATTACAGTTCACTGTGTCACTCTGGCGCCAGAAAAACTATAATTTCTGCTGTATACGTTCTGCTGCACTACGTTCCCCAGCCATGTGGTGAATACTGCGATCTCTTCCGTCAATAGCGACCCGTGCATGATTGAGTCATAGTTTTCTTTATATATATAGGTAGTGCCTTCCCTGGACAACTGCTGCCAAAAATTATGCACAGTGGATACATTCCTTTCAATTTCCTAACATCGTGGACAGAAAATCCACCTTTTTTTAGCTCTTTCTTACAATCTCGTTCAAACTCAGCGAGCTGTTGATAATGACTCACTCGTTGCCTTAAAGTCATTTTGAGCTAATATCAACTTACTACGTCAAATTTCAACGATAAATAACACTCGCGAACTTTATAATGCGTATTTAACAAAGTACACTGGATTCACATCCTCCAAGTGACGCGAATAGAGCCCCATTTATGCGCCAAGCCAAAAATTTGCATCAAAGTTATCCTTCAGATGTGTAAACACGCCTACCAAATTTCGTCGACGTCGCATAAATCCTTCTTTGTGAAGGGATTTTTACTTCCTTTAGTGCATTTTAATAATGAAATTAAATGAAGCTACACGATAAAAGATATTTCTAGTTCAAACAGAAAACTATTTCAAATTTGATGCATTTAGACCTCAATAGCAAGATAAAGATTAATAAAAGTGGTCCTGGCTGAAATGCGTGATACGAATAAGCAAAAAAAGACCACAATACTGGAGGTTTCTTCCCTTTTGGAAACAGATGGGAAAATATGAAAAACTTCCCTAATGACCATGATTGGGAATACCATCCTCCAGGGAATGAATGCTAATAGAAAATCATTGCAATAAGTTGAGTGTGAATAGATATAATTAAAATGATCTAGCTTACTAAAATATCTAGCAAATTATATTCAAAGTTTCAGAAATGAGTTTGGAAAAATGGACAATGAACAACTGATTTATCAGGGCTTTTGTTTGAAAAGGAAACTAGATAAGCTTGTAGGCAGTAAAAGGGAGGGGGGGGGTAATAAATGTATATATATTTTTTGTGAAAGTATGGAAGTCGGTTACGAAATTTTGAAAAGGAAAATTTTATAGTGAATTCATTTTATGTCACATCAGAGCCGGTCCTAACAATTATGCCGCCCCGGACAAAAATGGAAGATGTCGCCCCTCTCTCCAAAGCAAAAAATTATAATTTAAAACGCAAAATTTGTCTCATGGATACATACTTATAAAACTTGAATAACGAACAAAAAGGCAGCACAACTGTATATATATAATTTTGTCTTAAAAATACAAAATAATTCCAAATTAAGGACATAATTATCTGTTAATATTTCAAACGAGTTAAATTTGCAAGAGAAAGAATTGCCCATTCCAACAAGCCAATTTCATCTAAAGAGAGTTAACTCATGGTGGTGATCCAAAGCGTTTATTTTAACTTATAGTAACTACACCCAAAACTAAAACAAAACGTCTTCTGTGACTCTCCACCAAAAACTTCTTACCCCGGTCCCCTCTTGGATACTGACACCAAACATCGTGTGGGGGAAAGGAATGTTAATTGTGATTCCACTCCATGATGGGGAGGAACTTGTAAGGAACTTGTGGGGAGTAATTGTGAAAGATTTATAAACATATCAAATTTCATTATTTAAGATATATTCCTGCCTCGAACCCTTCAAATTTCAACATAAAATAAAACTGACATTAAACATACGGAGTACAAAATAACGAAATAAAATACATGAAATAAAATGCCAAATTCACAAACAATAATATTTCAGAAAATGTATCAAATTTTCTGTAACAAAAAACATTTTCCCCCTTCAAATTTGATCCAAATGCCGCCTTTAAAATTTACAGCGCCTAAAATTTTTTCCTGTTTGTCCGGCCCTAGAGCCACCCCTGATCGTATGCGATAGGGCAACTGCAGAACTATCCTGAAAAGCTGAGATTTATCGAACTGTTATAGAACACTTCATTGTATTTTTGACGAGAGATTATAACCTGAAATGAAAAAGGAAACTGCTCAAAAACTAAAGGAAACTTACAAAGGCGATATTAAATCTTTCAATGTTGACGATATGAATTGGAGCAAGAAAACAAAGATATAATGAAATCTCCCAGTAGAAATTTATCGCGTTGCACACACACAAGAGAAATCCTAATGTAAAAAATACTTTTTAAAACATTTTTAACAATACCATTATCGAATGCATCAGGTGAAAGATCTTTTTTAGTTTTAATACGTGTTAAAAATAATTTAAAAAGTACTATGGGAGAAAAGATAAGTTGAACAACATGGCCATATTGCATAAAGAACGAAATGTTTTGGACAAAATAGGTATGGCAAAAATAATTGATGAGTTTGCCCGAAGAGAAATTAAGTTGTATAGCAAAAATGTTAGCTCTCTAGTAAGGTTTGTAGTTTTTTTTATATACAGTTTTCTTTAGCCGTTGAGATTTATTATTATCAATACATTTTATCTTGAGAATTGAAAGTAAGCGACTCTTTTCACTACTTTAGTTTTTCGATTCTTAAGCTCATGGGCCTCTAACCTTTTACAGCCAGGAGCCTCCAACTACCTTAATCCGCCTCTGCCTATACCATTTGAGTTTGTGAATTGCCAAATAGTCTGTATGGAAAACAAAAAACCTTATTTTTAGAACTTGAAAAAGCCAACCTGCGATGACGTTGAGCTTCACCATTATTTAGTTTTCGTGATAAATGAAAATTAAAGAAGTGTCTATGATCATAATCTTTAGGATAATATTAATCACTGTTATTTAACTGCTGTGTGGGACCACTTTGAATGATATCATGGCCGGTGAGCATCTGTTATGGGAAACGTCCACAAACCCGGGTCAAAATTGAAAAATGCTTGTTTCACTACGTCACCGCACATCTCTGTTCACATGCGAAGAACTAATCTCAATCTCTTCTTGGTTGTGATTTATGTTACTCAACGTAAACACAGAAATCACAACGTCAGATTATGATTGGCAAACTTTTGATTTTATTTCTATTTCCGATTTTCGTCGTTCGGTATTAATAGTAGATGCACTGGAGTGACTTCGAATTTCAACGGAGACTCGGATACGGATAAATGTTGTTGAGAAATCGAAAGGAGCCGATTCATTTGTTTTTGTACTGCCAGATTTAGTCTGACCGAGAAATTTCATCATACCTGAACTTTAAAACCTGGTTAAATACAACTCTTTCCGCTTTTCTTTTTGCTGCACCAGATTCCCCTTTTCTCCCTTTATCTCTATCCTCTTAGTGCCTA
>BMAO01003744.1:0-15825 GCA_019973975.1 Trichonephila clavata | reverse complement strand
TAATAAAGTTTTTTTCCAGTTTTTTATACTAAGTTAGTTTTAGGATGTTTAAATTTTAATAGTCTCAGTCAAGCAATAAATAATTATCATATTATTTTATTTACTTTCTAATGATAATGATGACTATTTTGTCCTAACGAATCATCAACGCGAAGAGATCAATGCGAGCGAAGCCGCGGGTAAAAACCTAGTGTATATATATAAAAGTTTATATTTAGAAAATCATGAATACCCCGCAAAGTGGGTGCTAACTCTAATATATATAACCACATCATATGCTGTTGTGTATTTATAACTCGTTTATTGCAATTAAGATATGGTTAAGTGCAGGTAGCTAAATGTTTACTGATCGGGTTCAAACTATTTGAGATTCGAATCAATCTGAGATTCAGCATGGAAATTGGGAACACATTCCCGGATCCGAAAATAAATTTTTACAAACTCTCTAACATGTTGCAGTTTTCCCATTTAATTTTTAAAGAAACTTAAATTAGGAATAATGTGTTTAATTCATTTGAAAGAAACTTAAATTAGGATAATGTGTTTAATTCATTTGGAAAAACTAAAAAGGATGTTTACATTATCACTTAAAAAATTCTGTAAACATTATCTTAAGAAAACTCGCGTAGGTCATTAATAATTATTATCTAAAAATAAATCAAATTATAAGGAAAAATTATGATCAAACGTATATTTATATTTTTCTAAATAATTACGCAAATGAATAAAAAATTCCAAGCAGTAATAATGAGTTCCAAGGGTAACCATAATGAATTAATATTGAATTAGAAAACCAGGTTGAACGTTGGCGATGAAAATAACATTATAAAATGGTTACCGAGGCAGCATAAATATTCTGAAATGTGTAATTTTATAAGTGGTATTTATAAAACAATCTTCTTGCTTAAACATTTTTGTACAAAAAATTTCCATAACTGTGAATGGTTTCCATTTTTAAGACATACATGGGCTTTAGCTTTGAAAAGAAAAAATATATCATTGTGTTCTGTGGCAGAAATTGAGCTTAAAGCATTTAGAATTTTTAATCATGTATTCCAGAACTTTGTACTCTGTATGCATTGAACTTCGAACTTTATAAAACAAAGGCTTTCAAAAAATCAATATTTAAGTAGAGCAAACACAATTTCATTTTATCCATTTTTTAATCCATATTTTGTAAGATATAAAAAATTTTAAAAATTCTTTCATAAATTACAATAAAAGACTGATAATTGAGAGTTTTAGTGACAAATATAAAATTTGCCTTAAGGAATGAGAAAAAAATAATAATAGGCTTATATAATTGAATCCCAATGAAATGTTAGGTTTATCAAAAAGTAAAAATATGAAGAATAAAATAATGAGAAGAAAAGGAAGTTTGCAAATTGACTTTTAAATTTATAATTTTCTGTTATATCATTATTAGAGTAATTGTTTTTAAAACTTTTTTATATTTTATATTAAAGTCAAAACATTTCAGCAATATATTTAAATGTTTTCCCAATGATTTTGAAAATTAGAAAGAGAAAAGGAGTGACAGAATAAAATAAAGTGAATAAAATAAGGAACAATAGGATACGACTAAAAATGTCCACTTTTCAATTTGGCAAGGCATTTTTTAAAAAAATGTGTGGCAAAAATTAATCTAAGTTTAAATAATCTTTAATCAGCATGGTTAAAACATCTTCAGAGAGAATTGACATCTCTTTTGAAATAAGGAGCGTTTTATGTCTATGTTTAAGTGTAATACTAATTAAATTATAAAATAATTGGAATATTAAGAAAGTACAACCTTTACTTTCTCTCTTATTTTTTAAACGTACTTCTTTGTATGTGATTGTACTTGTTCCGAAAATTTCATTTTCTTTACCTAAAATTAATGCCACATATACATTTTGAATTTAAGTCTTCTAGTTTTTTATTTTTAAAAATTCTTTTGTGAAGTATTTGGAAAGAAAGAACAAAAAAGAGATTGATTAAATTCTATTGGATCGTTCATAAACACATCGTAACACAACACACACACACACACACACACACACACACACATTTAGGAAATACTATATTTTACTTTCATATTATATTTTAAAAACAAAAATCAGAAAACTTTTCATCAAACATAACATTTCAGCTCAATGAACGAATAGATATTCCATCCTGTATATTATTATCGAAGCAGAAATACGATGAAATTATAATAACGTGAACTTAACTCCTTAGGAAAACGTTTTCAACGCATTTTTATTAATTTTCTGCAACGTTTTCATACAATTAATGGAAGACATCTTTAAAGAGCGATAATTGCTTTACTTGAGATTTAGTGCATGTGCTGAAATTAATATCGCCAAGTAAGAGAAGTGAACTGTTTCATCTCATTAATTAAATAGTCCTTCCACTTTTAACTTAGAAAAGAATAATAATCACAATAATTATTCATTATCCATGTAATAACATTGGTTAAGTTGAAATGCTTGTCTGCTAACATACCCCGATATTTTTCAAGTACTTTTCTTAACTACATGGGAATTTCTGTTATATAAATAAACATTGTTTTGAAAAATTGCCCTGGAATCATTAAACTACTTAAAAGGCTGGAATTATAAGTTAAGTAGCATTTTTCGAGTATTTTATTGCTATTTTCAACTGAATGTTGCTCAAATAGAAGATTTCAAGTCAGTCTATTTTAAGGGTCATCGGCGTGTTAATTTTATCTCGAGAGCTGAACAATATAAACAGACAGTTTTAGATTAGATATAATTCTTGAGGTTAAAATGAAGTTATTCAATTTTTTTTGCACATAATTATAAAGAAATAAGGATTTAAAAAGTGTAAAATTTTTAAATATAATTTTAAAAAAATTATGAGCATATGAAAATAAGAAACATTTCTGCAAAAATATTAAGTGTTACATTTCGCATGAAATTTTCTAAAATTGTAACTCTAATTGCTGCAATAAATTTATTCATAAAGTTACATATATTTACATATTACACTGTAGCTGTTAAAAATAATAATATATTTTTTTTAAAATTGTTTTTTAAATTTTTTAAAAAAATCAATATTTTTGAATATTTTGAAATACAATATGTTATTATACTAAAATTAGGAGAGCTTAAGAGAGTATGAACATTTTATAATTCTATAAAGTTTTATACTTCAATGGCTACTACTTTAGAAATAGCATACGCAACTTAAAATGGACTTAATATTTATTACAGAAATGTTTCCTATCTTCATATGCTTATAATTGTTTTAAATTATGATTTTATTAAATATTTGCACGTTTTAAAGACTTTATAACCTTATAAATAAAGTCTAAAATATGGAATTTATTTTAATTTCAAAGAATTATATTTTTGAAACCTTTTTTGTATTTCAGCCTTTGAGACAAAATTAACATCCTGGAGACCCCTTTCAACAAACAGCGTTCCAGCATTAATTACATTTTAAATTGTTATTTACTAATATTAAATAATTTTAACTTTTTCATGCTTGGTGGTACATATGTTGTTCTCTAATTCTTATTCGTTTATTGTGTGGTGGTATATAAAACGTACCTCTTGTTTGATGCTTGATTGTTTATTCTCTGAATACCATAGAGTTCAAATTCAAGCAGTTATTCAATTTTCCAACAGATGTCGGAAGCAATTTCTATGCAATGATTTTATTCAGTAGTTTATCCTTTGATCAGCTGTGAGTCTGTTGAGAGGTATTTTTTAGAAGTGACTGTGTTGGTATTGTAAGTGTAAATGAAATTGATCTTGTGATATTTGATATAGACCAGGAAATTACAAATATTATGTAACTAAATAAGTCAAATTTACAATAAAGTACCTCACATGTGCATTGCTATTATGAAAATATGAGAGTCCAAAAAATTTACACAACGCTGTTGAAGGTCATCTTCTTACAATTACAAAATACATTCCGCTATTTTTTATTTTATTTTATTTTTTTGCAATAATGGACTGTTATTGTGCCAGATAGATTTGTTGTAAGTTACATTTTTTAAAAATAATAATATGTTATGAATAATAGCACACACAGATTATGCGATGTCTGAATGAGATACAACCGTGTTCAGGAAAAAATAAATACAACTAACACAATTATTATATATATTGACTAAATAAAACTAGGTAAAATAAAATAATGTATAGAATAGAATATTTAAATTAAAACTAACATTAGCTACTAACTAAACATTACGACAAAACTAAAATTAAGCTTACAACACTAGATTAGGAAAACTGAAAATGTTTTAATATAAGGATGAATAATACTTTTTACATAGGACTTCTTATGCTTGATCTGAACACTTCTACTAGTTGTCTGACGCTTATTTCTTGGAGTTAAATGCTGGATATTTTCCAACTGTAAAATAACTAGCATTTGTAACTTCAAGAAATAAGCGTCAGACGACTATTAGAAGTGCTCAGATCAAGCATAAGAAGCTCTATGTGCCGACCTTGATTGTTGAAAATAATCATTTATTTTTTGCTGTACATTGCACAGCGTTTGTTTTTCACTGTTAGGTCTCTGATTCTCTTCAGCAGCAGTAGTTGAGAATGACAGCACCCTGTTCATACCACTCCATAGCTGCATCTAACGCAGGAACGCGTCAGCATTTAATGGATCCTTGCTACTTTCATTGTTGTTGTCCTCATCCTCATCCGTTTCATCGTCGACAGGGTCGGATTCTAGTTGCCCGGAAGTCACAATCTCGTCATCATTTAGGATTGAAATCCACAGTCTTCTGCATCGCATGCCCCATCCAGGTCTCTACATCACAAAACTCAACAAAAGAGCACGTATACACCCCCGCACTTGAAAAGAAACTGACCTAATATTCCGAGCAGATGTTTACCAAATCACACAACTGAAATTCCCCGAATATCCCTCACCTTGGGTTTTTCCGTCACTTTTGGCCTCACAGGAAACAACTATTGAGCATTGCACTGTTTGAAAACGTATCTGGAATTTCGTTCGGATATTTGACGCTCCGGATAATAAACGTTCAATAACAACGTTTTACTGTATTCTTTACCACTTACTGAGATATAGTTTTCCCAAATATGATTTTTTTAAAACTGGGTCCACCATTTGTGCTACCATGTATAACAGTTCTACATTTAAATTCAATAAAAAATCTAAAATTTTAAAAATGTATTAGTTGATTCTGAATTATGTTTGTGTGTGTGCGCGCGTTATATCTGAATAAGAAGATTGTTTATAAATGTAAAAATAAGATTCCTTATACTTATCAACGTTAATGGCACTAACTAAAAAGTAAAGCCCTAACAAAATTCCTTTAATCAAAGTTGGGACCATACAAAATTTAAAAATTAACTCTAATGAACTGTAGAAAAAAGTTTATTTAAAATAACAGTTTAAAGATTCGAGCTATAGAAAAATAATTTCCATGAGATTCAATAATGAATTTTTTATAAACCGTAGAAATTTTAATTCAACTATGGACACAACAACGAAACATCGACTGAAGATGTCTGAAATAAATTGCTCTTTGTAAATATTATATTACTCGAAGGTCGTGAACTATTTTGCATTGATAATTGTTCATTGATAAATAGCAATGGACAATTATCGATGAAAGAATAATTCACGACCTTCACTTTTATGTTGCAAACATTGTAAATGATTGCGAAAATACATCCGTTCGTGAGACTAATTCTTCCACCAATTGCTGAAAGAAAGCAAGAACAGCATGAAAAAACAACAACCTTAGATGTAGACTGGTGTTGACATTTTGTCTTATCAATAAATATAGCTAGGAGACGACACACTAATGAGCTGCTAACAGGAAGATATAAATATCTTCTGTGATAAAAATGGCTCTTCGGAAAAATGGTTACATATGGTGACACATTATTGAATTCCTTGTCGAAATCTAATGTAATAAATTAATGTATTACTGAAACTAGAGTCCAGTTAAAATATTCAGAATACTGTATATATTTTTCATATATATATTAAAACCAACAACACAAATCAAAAATAGAATTTTATTAATACATTAAAAGCTAATAATTTTTCCCCTTAACTTCTTCAGGCTGTTATTTATTTATTTTTTGCACTCAATAAGTTTACATTCCCCATTGACGTCTTACAACAATATTTCCTCAACACTTTTAACGTTTAAATGCAATAAAGTAAAAGCATTAAAAATTTAAGTTTTGCATGCATACAATTAATAGTCCAGGTTAGCTCAGGTATCATCCTTGTCACTTGATCTTGGTTCATAATTGCAAAGTTCCGTCTCGAACAGCTCTCGTGCTGTTTCAGAGTGCAAAACAATCAATAGTTAATATCAGAATTCGTCTTAACACATTTAAGTGCAAGAATGTTTGATTTTTTAAATATTATTTTCATTCAATGTGATGTTTTAATGAAGTACATAAATTGTATTAAGCTGACATCATTTTAGAGCTATGCGACGAAAATATTGGTGATATACTGGGTGAGGCAAAAAACTCGGACAAATTTCTTGCCTCCTAGAATAATGAATAAATTTCCTTTAATTAGTATTTTCATGTTTCTTTATCCACTACTTTTAATAATAAAATATTTTTTAATACATTTTCTTAGTTTGTACTTTAATTTATATGTTTTTGATAATGTCGAGCAAAAGGTCTGCTATTTTAGAGTTGTTTCAGCAAAGGAAACCGAAAGTGTGAAGTCGTTCATTTGCTTATTGTACCTCGGCAAATAGTGTTTGATGGCAATTTGCCGTTTCAAAGAGCTTGGCTATAATTGTCGACGTCCAGGAAATGGGCGAAAACGCACTGTAAACACTTCAGTGAATCGTAAGGCCATCGAAAAAGCGATTCCAGAGGAATCTGATGGTTTCAATGAGAAAATCGCTCGTTTCATGAGAATATGTGTCAGATCGTGAGACGAATTGCAAAAACGGAGCTTGGACTGAAGTCTTACAAGTTGCGAAAATTTCAGATCCTCAATGAAAGAAACAAACTCGTACGGCTCCAAAGATGCCGAAAACTTTTGAGACGGGCCGCAAGTCAGCGATGGGAGAGATTCCTTTTTACTGATGAGAAGCTCTTTGCGGTTTAACAAGTTCATAACTCCAAAACGATTGAATCTGGTCTGTGGACGCTCGAAGCATTCGGCAATTGTTGAATATCGCCAATATCCAAAGTCGGTCATAGTCTGGGGTGGAATTTGTGCAAGTGGTAAAACTCCTTTGTTTTTTGTGGAAGAGGGTGTCAAAATCAATCAAAAAGTGTACCAGAGGGACATACATTCTTAAAGCTGTTGTACTTAACTGGGCCCAAAAACATTTCGGAAATGCAAAGTGGACATTTCAAGAAGACTCTGCACCAGCTCACAAGCCAAAAAGACACAAGAGTGGTGCAAGGCAAATTTTCCACACATGATATCATGTGAAGAATAGCTACATTTTTGAGACCAGATACTGCACTAAACCATACAAATCTTTAGACTCTGTAAAGCAATTGTTTCTGCAGGAATGGGATAGATTAAAGGTAAAAGAATTGAGTCTCATTGCTGAAAATTTCTGCAAACGCTTGCGCCTCTGCATTGCTGCAAACGGCAGTCACTTTGAAAGCAATTAAATTTATCTTTAGTAAGAGTGTACCTTTATTATATATTATTTGTTATATTTTGTTATTTCTTAATTTTTTTATAAAGTTGTTTAAAAAATCGTACCTACATGCCACAGGTCCGAGGCTCAATTACGCGTTGAGCAAAGTTGATTCAGCCTTTCAGCACTTCAATGGGTTGATAAAGGAGTACAAACCTGTCCGACCGACCACCTGACCGGAACATCTGCACATTGCAACACAGTGCCTGTCATGAAAACAGAGTTAGCATGACAGACCTTGTCCCACATGGGTTGTTGCGCCACTGAGTTCAAAAATTAAATTAAATTTTCAGAATCTTTGAATTTCAGTATCACATGAAATGGATCTCGGATATAAACAAATATAATTCTTTGAAAGTCTAAGAATCATAAGCTTGTCCATAAAAACTTAATTTTTAAAGAAAATGTATTTTATTTGAAAAAAGTTGGATAATTATATTTTTCCCTTTTGCATGTTCTTAGTCTGAATATAATATTTCGTTATTTATTTTGTTAAATGCTTATCCAAGAATAATTGCAACATTAATAAACCTTAACGCAGAAAAATAATACACAGTTAATGCCATATGACGTGTTTTTTAGCTTTTTAAAAGCTTGCAATCACAAAAACATGCTGAAGATTTTGCATTCAAGGGTATGTTTTAATGAATGAAGCTTCTCTTTCTTTCTGCAACATATGTCAGAGCATATTTTATAAGAAAAAGGTTTAACCAAGATTATAAAGAAAACCGCAGAAGTTTTGAAAGTGGTGTCTTACATTCGCTATTGTCTGCGTTGGATACTCTCGGAAACTTCAGCATAATGATTTAAAAAAATATGTATGAAAGAAAAAAGTTCCTTGTTATATTTCTTTTAAAAACTATACGTGGAATTTGATATAGAATTTTTATAAAATTGCATATAAAACATAGGGAGTTTTACAGTGCACTTCAACAACACAAAATCTATAAAACTCTACTTCAGAAATAAGAAAGGTTTGTTATCTTAAAAGATGAAAAGTTAAACATATCATAGATTTTTTTTCCATATACAATTTAAGGAAAATATACCACGAAAAACAAAATTGTATAAAATGTTCATATCGTAACCTTTAAGATAATCGCATGATTACGAATTATAAATCTTCACTTGCAAATATTTTTGCAATATTTAAGTACTTCATTTGGAGACCAATAAAACAATACACAAATGTCAGAGTGGCTAAACATTTTTTAATATTTTGATTAAAAAGGATTTTATATCAGGGGGATTGCGGAAAATAAAGTCGTTTCTGCATATGTCGGTATTAGTCATTTATCAGCTCAAAAAGCGTTGTGAAAAGACATTTTCTGGTTAGAGCGATTTGCTTATTCGCGTGAGTAAAGATTTAATTATTATTATTATTATTGAAATTTATGGAGGAATGGCCAGACAAATACCAGAACACATGCATATTCTGCATTGTATGCTTTATTGAATTTCACAAGTGTAGTACGCAATCAGAGGCGTAAAGTAAAGGCATTGCAGATGTAAAGGACCAAAGCCTGACGGACGCCAAATACGTATTTGGGCTTTTTTTTTTTAATTAGAAAACAACGATAAAATCCCCGTGCACCACAAAGTATCACACAGGGCTTACAGAAGTAAGTATTAATCACATAATACAAAGGAAAAAAGAAAAAATAAAGAAAAAATAATAAATAAATAAATAACAAAAATAACCGCTTGAGGTTAGGAAGCATTACAAATACTCATAACAAACTCACTGAACTTTTTAAAAGTACTTCTGGTGGAAAGCAGTTGAGGAAGATTCGGAGGCCAATTTACATTAAGTCCCTTGAATGCCAGTCTTAGGATATTCCGTTCTCCTTCAAACTTGGAACACAGAAGGAGCACATGTTCTACATTTTCCTCGCCACCAATATCGCAATCACAGGAAGATGACGGAACTAACTTAAATTTGTTCAAGTAGCTTTTAAAGTTGCCATGACCAGTTAGAAATTGGGTTATTTTGTTATTAGTATAAAAATGATGGAGGACAGTCTCTTATTAATGGTTGAAAAAATTTCTTTGTTACGCTCCCATTATTTGATGTGAGATATTCTTGGTTCCAAGACTTCACCATTCTTTCCTCATAATCTTCTTGTAAAATGACTTAGGATATTAACGGTAATGTCAATTTTGCGTTTGGTTGCAGCCTTGGCTAACCAATCGGCCCGCTCATTTCCAAAAATGCCCGTGTGTCACGAACAAATGCAAAATCTATTGAGATGTTTTTATCTTTTAGGTTTTTTAAGTTGCTTTTGGATCTCGACGATTATGTTGTTAGATGAAGAAATACACTTAAGAGAATCCAAGGAGGAAGAGAGTCTGTACAGATGAGATAGTCTGAGACACTATTTTGTTCAGTGATCCATTTAATGGCAAAGTTTAAACATAAAAGTTTCAGCTACAAAAAACTGTGCATTCATCACGAATTCTAAATTGAAAGTGCTCGGATTCTACGCCACTCCTGAACACAACAAAAGCGAAACCAACTTTGCCAGCAATTTTACTACCATCAGTATAGGAAATAACAGGGAAATATCAGTATTTTCTCATTGTGCTTAATAAATATTGATGGAATTCCTCTCTGAAGGATGAGGAGAAAAAATGGGGACATAGTGCAATCATAATTAGAGATGGAAGAAGCAGAAAGATTTTCCTTAAAAGGCAATATTATAAAGAATAGCAATGTCGATTGGAGGGAAGCTTGAAATAGGAACAAACTGACTCGTAAATTATGGTACAATAACCCCATATGATCCTCAAAAGTATATTTCTTTGTATGCGTCGCAGATATTTAGAATTCATCTTCCTTTTAAGTGCCTCACCCTAAACTTTAGAACCATACTTAATGAAAGGTTTGATTCCTTGCTTATCAATGACGAATGTACGTTGAAATTTATACCGAACGAGTTGCGTGCAATGCGATTTAGTCCCCGCTGCAATTTGTCACATTTCTCTGAAATGTAATTTAAGTGCTGCTTCCAAGAAAATTTAGCATTAAGAAGAACCCCAAGATATTTCATTTGTTTTACCGTAGTCAAGGGAGCACCATTGAGATGCAGCTGAAATGCATCATAGCAAACGTTTCGTTTTTCAATAGCCATGACTCTGGTTTTAACAGGATTAAAATCCAATTTAAAATTCTTTGACCAGTCAGAGGCGATGTTCAAAGTTTCCTGTGCGTGTAAGAAAGTCGCATGAAGATCCCTACCTTGGAAACAAATTAAAATGTCATCAGCAAAAGCTATGGTTTCACAGCAGGCAAGATCATTAAGTTTAACTAGAAGATCGTTGATAATGATATTCCAAAAGATAGGCCCAGAAACTGATCCTTGAGGGCAACCCCTTTCAAGACAACGGATTGCAGAAGTCGAACCCAGTTGCATTTGGGCTTGGGGTTCAAAACCTGACTTTACAACTTTGCAGGGGCCTCATATACTCGGTTACGCTACTGAACACAATGGTTGATACCAAACTCCTTTGCGATGTTCATTTCAATGCATTACACGTTCGGAAGAGCATAAGTTGGGTTTTTAAATTCAGATTGGGTAATTTCAATCTTTCCGACTTGCCCTCTTCAGGAACATGAGCAGCTTTAGACAGTTGCATGTTAAAAGTTCATGAGAAGGCAAATTCATGTCACAGACAATCTAGGAATTGTCGAACATTTTTAACCAACTTGGTCGACCATACAAGAACTTTTGCAGCAGATTGGTAAAGTGTTAGCAGAGCAGGTGTTTGGGTCCTGCATAATCTGTCAGAAGAAAACAAAGCTGACCGATCCATCGCTTATTGCTTCAGTAGCGCATTATAGTAATGTCTTTCGATCGTTTGACCACTGGAGATGGAAAATAAGTCCTCTATGATAATCCGAAGAGCAAAATGCAGTGGGTTTCTCGCAATTTACGCTTTTGAGTGTTTTGTGGAGAATTCGCGAGGTCGTTTATTTTGAAGTACTGAAACTTAGGCAAATTGTGAATGCAGAATCTTACTGTGTACAAGTGGATCGAGTAAATCAAGTTTTAATTGAAAGTGCCGGATATTGTCAACAGAAAAAGATTTATTCCGAAGCTTGATAATGCAAGGCCACACTACGCAAGACGAACAAGTTACGAATTGAGATGACAGTTATTTGCTCACCATCCACACTTGCTAGATACTGCTCAACGGATTTCCATTTATTTCGATCTCTTAAATATTTTTAAGTGGTAAAAAATTTGAAAATTCGCAGAATGTCCAAAATACCATCTTTAGATATTTTGCGCAAACATCATTTGATTTTTATCTATCCAGCATTGAAAATATCAACAGCAGAAAACAAAGGCTAAAAATATAAGATTTTTTAATATTCATGCCATACTTGAATATATTTGCAAGTTTTAAATTAATTGCGGATAGGAATGCAAGGTTCATGCAGTTTTTATTCTTTTCGTAAGTATCAAAAGCCGGCAAATGAATAATTATTAATACAATTTTAAAAGTTTTATTCTCGATATTTGATTACAAGACTATATATTTTTCACTGAAAAAACATCAAGCGGAAAAAAATCACTTTCATTTCCTCTGGACAGCGCGCTGTTTACACACAGCTCGGTGTTAGACATTAAATATTCATGTTCACATAAAACCCAGGTTCTTTTAAGTCGTCAAATAAAGGGATAGAGAGAAAGAGAAAGAACCCCTTCCCATACACTATACATGATCGTATTACATAACACCTTGTTAACATTTCTACATAGTTTCTAAAATTTATTTAATATTTGTGGGATTTAATTAAATATTAATTTAAGTGTAAATATTTTTATTAACAAAATATGTACTTCAAAGTAATGCTCAACGCGTTGTAAATAAATTGAATACTAGGAATTTATATTGTGCATTCATAATTGAATACGAAACACATTTTATTTCCATACAAAGGATCCCATATTGGATTTTATTAATATCACACAAAAAATTTTTTTAAAAAATATAGAGCACCTATTATTCTATAAGTTTCCAGAACAGTGTTCTGGGATATTCTATTATGCTATATAAAACAACGTCAAATCGAGTTTGGCCAAAATGTAGTTCTTGATAACGCTAGATGAATATCAATCGTGTATCTACATACGAATTGTTAACAAACTGGATTAGTTTGATTTAAATCATGGCTTCATTTCAGTATGCTACTGCAATAACGGGATACTAGTTTTAACGAAACAAAAAATTGCTGTCTAGATGAGCTAGATCATGATATCGCTCACTCTGAGAAAGTCAATAATAACAAGTCGATATTCATATAAATACTGCAACATGAGATTCAAGCGATCAAGAATATGTTCTGGAGAAGCCTGGCAGGTAAGGTCCCCAGCACATCTCAGAAAATGTTTTCTTTATCATTATTGTTCAGTGTTTTAAGGTGTGCATCGCGGAAACCGTTAATGGCAATTTGTTCTTGCCTGCTACACCGAACCAATAGGACACTTTCCCTGATACCATCGGTTAGTAGGAGGAATAGTTGAATGCTTATTACCTCTGTAAATGATTCTCACTTCTAGTTGAGTGATTCTTACCCCTTCTCCCTCTAGTCTTTCCGATCGCCTCATCATGACGAGGAAATGTACCTGGGCAGAATGGGCGGTATATTTCAGGTTATTATTCTCCTGGTACCCCAAGGCATGAAGACCATTTCTTTATGTGTAGATAATGTCTGTTGACAATAGGAGCTTTTACCTCTGAATACACTGGTCATGTAGTCACAGAAGTTACACTTGCATTTTTCTCCAACTATGACTTAAACTTGATGTATCATATTCTCCATTGCATTTAAAAAAGTATTAAATAAAAAATTAAATTAAATGGACATAGAGTGTAGAAAAGCATTTCAGACTTTGGTCTCCAGTGAATTCGACTCCAATCAAATACAAATGCCATTCTTAAGAACAAATTTAACTCTTTCATTAAAATAGTTAACTTTGAAAAAGCATTTATTGGATCAACTTCAACAACAAATTCGGCTTGACAATCAAGATTAAAATAGCATGCATTTGGGACGGGAATTTCCAAGCTGCTTGATTCTTTTTGCGGAGGAATTACTTAGCTGAGTGACGTGTGTTGAGATGACGTGGATCGACGATTTCCATCCGCTGAGTTACCTCAAGACATTTAGAAATAATAATGAAAAATATTTCAAATATGTAGAATGTATTAAAAAGACGATGTAGTTTAAATTCTGTGCATTGATGTAAATAAATTAAATATTTCTCATAAACTTAACAATAATTATGAACTTCACAATGAAGGACTTAATCATTTAGAGATAAAATAAAAGATATAGAAAAATATATTCTTTCCATGTCCACGAAGTGAAATAATTCTATTTAAAAAGAAATTTAGATAAATGGTAGTTTCTCGCTTTTTAAAGATTGTCTTTTTTACTAAGAATCTTTATTTAAATCTCGTCTTATCTTTCTGCCTGACTTGTTTTTTGTCAAAGTATGAACGTATTATTGACAAAAGTGTTTCCATGAAGTTTAAATGGATTTTGTTGCTCGCTACACATTATACCTTTAAAAAATAATCCAGAAAACAATGAGCAAGACGTATGAAAAAACAACTTAATAATCTTACAAATCATTCTTGCTTTTTATCTTAAAAAGTTATCGGTAAACTTTCAAAACATCAAAGATAGCATAAAGAACCAAAGGAAGAAATTGAAATTCTCATTTCTTAGAAAATTTATACCATAGAAGCTTGCTCGATGTATAATTTGGAAGCAGTGAATCATTATGAGGAACCCCTATAAAACACGATATTTGCTGTAAATATAAAAGACCAATGTTTGCACTTACAGACTTTATGAAACCAAGAAAATGATTTCCTTTTTTTTATAAGCTTCACTTCTTAAAGCTCTCTCTCTCTCTCTTCACAAACACTTGTACGATGCGCACACAAAAGATTAAAAGTATTGTACAAAATCACTGCTAACCCAATTTGGAAAAAAAAAACCACTTAACAGGAAAATAGAAAGGTAGTACAAAACCAAGTAATACTGACATAATAACATATTTTGAAACTTTTTGGCTTAGGCATAAGATTTCAGGTTTAAACTATAAGTCTTACGGTATCAAAATTTCTGTTTATTTGCTTTTATTACTGGTATAATAAAATTAAAACAATGTATACAGTTATCAATGATGTAAAAATTAAAAAGTTTTGCAACAAATTTTATTATGTAATACACTTAAGTTATCAATAGAAAAGGCGAAATTTACGAAAGAAGTTTTTGGAAAAAATGATAAAATAGCAGGTTGCTTAGAAAATAATTTTATTATTTTGTTGCTTTTGTTGTTGATGATGGCACTGCGTATAAAGAACTTTTTCAAGTCTTACTAGAAGCGAATGAATTAGTTCCAATAAAACGTTCAAACACACCAATTACGAGTAATGAAACAATAGACATCAGAATTTTTATTTATTGTTCGATTCATCTCAATAAATAATTTGTCAACTCATTCCCCTGTTCTGAGTGTTCTTGACCTTTTTCATGGCTATAAAGGAGTATAGTTTATAAAGAGGATCCCCACAAAGTAGATCATATGAAAATTGCCATTTTAAAGGTTATTAAATTACACTCCTAACATAATAAACCACATTTCTTAAAACATGTAAACATGAGTTTACCTTTAAAACCAAGAAAGGGGCATTAAACATTTTAAACATTTATATAAATGTAAATTTTGAAATTTTTTATGTTTCGTTAGAAATTTCTTTTAACAAAATATTCTTTTAAAGTTTTATTTGGTGCTTACGAAATATCTCCTTGATACTGCGATCTTTGAGGAATTATTAATTAGCCATTAAGTAGGTTACAAATTCAAAGTGATATAGATTTCCGTAACTGTTAAAATATTTGTTGATTAATCTCTAACAATGCAGCTTATCTTTGGTGATAAATTTCTTTCAGGGGATTGTACCTCATTGGTGTGGTAAATTAACGAATTGTTAGGAGGGAGAAATTTGGAACCACCCAATATTATATATAATTTTATCAAATAATGATTCCCATAGAATTATTTATGCTTCTTGAATTGGCAATGGTTCCATTTGTCTTCCTCGCATTTCATTGCACTGAGGAAGCGCAATTGTTTTGTTTAGAGGACCGCATTGTTGAAGAG
>BMAO01003743.1:0-18231 GCA_019973975.1 Trichonephila clavata | reverse complement strand
ACGTTAAAAAAATGGAAATGTAAGGAATTTTTTTAGATTTGCTTAGTCATTTTAAGAAAAATGTGCTAAAATTAATAAGAGGAAAAGAAGTTATATTTACTAAAAGGAGAAAAATTGGTCAAAATTTGCAAAAAAATAACATAAACGCGGCTCGTTCTGTACCAAAATTTATGGACAAATTTAAAATTTTCCATTTCTAATGTGTTGCTATGTTATTCATTTTTTAAATGACCTTCAGGATAAGAGATAATTTTTGCAAAAACTAGAGCACTTTATCTTAGTCAGTATTTGAAATTGCTTAAAAACGATGGTTATAATAACGTAAGCTACTGTAAATTTTGTAATAAAACAATGATTGATAAATTTGAAGATAAAAAAAATTCTACTATTAAACAGTACTTACACAAAAAAATTTCAGTTAATTATTTTCAAAACTTCTTGAGCAATCGCTGACCCCATTTGAGCATTTTTTAAAAAATCACATTTCGAGTAAAATGCTTTTTAAAGTATGACATCGTGCATAAAGTAATGGCATCTGCTTTTACTAAAACGCTTGTAGTTTTTGTTCTAGTGAACGGAAAGTAATAAACTTGATATTTTTATAAAGCTATTCAGATGGCTTATAAAATAAAATCATAAAAAAATTTATCAATTTTTGGCAAAATTCACAATTTTAGTGTAGTCGGATACCTTAAGAATGAGTTTAATAATTACTTTTGACCCCATGAGCTCTTGCCATACATAAAATTATATACAAAAATTAACACATATCTTGATAACTTGTACGGTTTATAATTAATCCCTTAACTGCCGATTAAAAGATACGAGATTCGCTCCCCAATGCCGCCATTTTCCACATAGGTGTTTATATGTGATGTATTGTAGGAGCAGGGCCGGCTTTACCAGAGTTTTGCCCCCCCCCGGACAAAAATTGAAAATGCCGCCCTTTCTCCAAAGCAAAAATTATAATTAAAAAAGATAAATTGTTCACATAGATGCCACCTAAAAAACGTGAATTATTCTTGCGAACGAAAAGGCAGCATAATAATAATAATAATATATCATTTTAAGTCTTAAAAAACAAAAAATAATTCGGAATTAAGGATATAATTCCCCGTTATTATTTCAAACGAGTAAAATGTAAGCGAAGAAATTGTCTCTTTCAGCAGGCCAATTTCCCCGAAAAAGAGTCTACTAATGGTAGGGATAACAAGCGTTTATTTTTACTTTAGTAACGACACTGAAGAAAATAAAAACATCTCCTGTAGCTCTCATCTATCAAACACTCTTATTATTCCTGTCCCCTTTTGGATTAGCTGACATTGGATATCGTATGGGTGAAAGGAATATCCGCTGTGACCCAACTCTGGATGGGGAGAAAGTTACTTGTGAAAGGTGTATAAACATATGAAATTTCATGAATTATTATATATTTCCGAGCGAACCCTTCAAGTTTCAGCATCGAAGAAAACTGATATTAAACAAACACACAGAATACAAAATAAAGAAATGAGATACGTTGAATGAAATACCAAATTCACACATGCACACAATAATATTTCAGAAAATATATAAATTTTATTGTAACAAAAAAAAATATCTTTTAAACTCGATCAAATGCCGCCCTTAAAATCTGCCCCCCCGGGCATAGGTCCTATTTGTCTGGCCTTAGACCCACCCCTGGGAGGTGTGGGGGGGGGAGGAAGAAAAGGAATAAATAAGTAAATCCTCTGAAATAAGTAAATCCTTCGCAAACACACTAGCAAGGTCTTTTTATTGCATTCCAAAGCCTTCGGAATAATTTTATGAATAGTAGTACACAGAAAAGATCGTACTTCGGAAAGACGTATATATACGTCAGGGGCAATTAACGCTTTGGCTGAGCGAGACGTTTATATACGCCGGTGGCACTTAAGAGGTTAAAGTTGTATCGTAGCTTTAGCGTCAGAGTAATTATTACTGAATTCAATACATTGTTATTGCTAGGAGGAAGGGGGGGGGGTGACGAAAATTATGATTGAATGTTGGTCACAAATATTGAAAGTTTGAGAAGCACTAAAGTTTGAGTCGCCGTATAGAGAGTCTAAGGCTCAAAGCCCTTATGTTGCCATGGTATGGAATCATGAAAGATGGGTGCGAGCTCAAGTATAGTCCTTATCACTTGATCGCACTTTAAAATTACGAAATCCGTTACCAGTATCCCTTGTGTTGCTTTCAGGAGCGACATTACTAACCAATCAACCATTGTAAGGGATAGAAAGTAAAACTAGCAGCTGCGTGTTGACGAATCAGAAAAAGTCGCAAAAAAAGAGTTACAACTTTGATAACAATGCATATCTAAAATACTTGTAGCTAATATTTTTATTTGACAATTAACCTCAGTAAACTTTAATATGTGCTCTCTTTAGCAGTTTGGAGAATGTCTAAACGGTATTCCAGTTCCCGTCAAGTGCACTTTATACGCATTCAACCTAGGTCTTTTGTGAAAAATTTGTATCAAACGTATTCACGTGATGCTTCAAGAGAGGGTTTAGTTCAGTGATTTTCAAAGTGGTCTACATCAACCCCGAGAGATCGACGGTGATCTGATAGAGTCCATGTCAGAGAAAAATAAATTGGGGTCCATGTCCAGATGTAAATGGGGGTCTATGACAATGGCTCTCCTTTAAGCAAGTCGTGAATTTTAATTTTAGCTTTAAGTGAATGGAATACTCTACATCAGTGGTCTTCTCACTTTTTTCTACTCACGGAACCTCTAGAGCTTGAAGGTGTTTCATGGAACCCCTAGAACTAGAGAGTGTTTTCGTGGAACCCTATACACACACTAAAAAGATATATCTCAAAATAATATTTGGAGTAGATCTACATGTTATAGGTACTTTATGTCAAAGCAATTAAAAAAAAATATTGCAATTATAATTAAAAAATTCTAATTTTTTAATATAATTTACTCATTAGCAATATAATTTGAGATCTTGTAATAGCGGTCGGTTCCTGCTTACATCCCCCTTGTCTACCTGTAAACCCAGCTAGGTGTGTGGGAGAAACTGAATGATCCCCAGACATGATTTCAATCTAATTAATTTATTGTTTCAAATACCAATCAGACACAATAACAATCTAATTAAGTAGGTGATTAAATAGTAGAGCGCGGAGTGAGATTCTATAACACAGGGATACTACTACGGACCTCAACTGAATCTAAGACAGCTTAAATACGCTCAAATATAACTACATCGCACACTAATAAGATAACTTCTAACCAATCAAGCTCACAATACCTGTACTTTTTACGCATCGGATTCTACACTCGACAGGTGATCTTTATCAGGCTTGATCAATGTCGTTGAATCCCCACTCTGTAATCTTTTTCCCGGACAACTCCAAGACCTCTTACTAATTCCACTATCTCTTTCAATCTTCACCTAACAAACTAACTCGCATACTCTATGCTAGCTCCTACTTGCCAACTCCCAAACTCGTGAAAACAGAATTTATATAATATGCTTCATTTACATAATCACGTTTTCTTGGTCGGCGAAGGTTGGTTGAATTAATTATTTTTCCCCAGAATAGTCCACAAGGTGTTAATAAAGTCTTGGATAGAGCCGTCACAATCTAAGTGTCACATACCCATGCATTGTATTATGAAACCACTGGTGTAGCTCGAAATGAGTGGGCCTTGTGTCAAAATTTCTTAAGGGCTCTTTTGTGATGTTAATATTTTACGATTTTTTGCTTGCCCATTTTGGGACCGCCAGTAACTTGGGGACCTTATATCATTGCTACGGTGGTAACTACGCCCCTATTAGTAACTGGAATCTGAATGGCATTAAAATGTTTATAGCTGTGTGAGAAAAGCTATGTATTTTGCATGAGAATTCGCAACAGAACATTCAGGAGCCGTTCTTGCTTAAATTTAGATTTTTAACTTAGAATATGTTGATATGTTGTTTCCTCTTCTTCATTATAGTGGTTTTTTCTCCAAAAATGCCAAAAGATACATTTTCCATTAGACAGCTATTTTATTTTGCAAGACATTGTGCTAACAAATGAGTATAAAATTATCTCATGGAACCCAAGATAGTAAACAATAGAATACTCGCAATCTAATAGGAAGCATATAAATAAAAAAGATAAAACGTTTTAATATTCTTTTATTATATTATAATAAAAATTTAAAAAGCATTGCAAAATAAAAATACTATATGTGACTAAAATTTTTGGTTTAAATGAATAGGATGAGATTTAGATACTTGTAATTATACAAACTTCAGAGAACGTGAATCCATTTTGCATATATATTTATAAATTTCTTTTTGACTCGTGGAACCCCTGAGAGTGCCTTGTGGAACCCCGGGGTTCCATGGAACACAGTTTGAAGACCTCTGCTCTACATATGTTACCTATTTACTTACATAATATTTTGTTGGATTATAAACATATTTTTCTATATATCTACATTATTTAACATTGAAAGTAAACAAAAAAAAAACATATCTATCTCTTTATGTAAGACTGTCTTCTCTAGAAAAGTTGCAAGCAGAAACGTGCTGAAGATATAAAAAGAGGGGAAATAACCCGAGGAATCCGTTTTGACCATTAGAATCCTGCAATTATAATTCGTTAAAAAAATAATAATTGAAAAAGTTAAAATGAATGATTGGCCTACCCCTGTAATGTCATCTACCTGGCAGGTCCTGTGAAGGATGGAGGGGCAAAGAATTTCGACGTTTCTGTCGTTTTTAAAACAGCCAGGCTTCCTTCCGTAGAAGTTTTCATAACCTCAGAAACCAATTCAAGTCAAAGTTTATTTCATAAACATCAAGCTGAGCATATATAAAACTTTAATCAGGTCTATTGCTCTGTATGGAAATGAATTGTTGGACCTTCAATAAAGCATGGAAGAAAAGTTGCTCTTTGTTGAAAGAAAAATCTTAAGGAAAATCTTTTGACCTAATCAGGATAACAATGAGTGGAGTATTCTTTACAATCATGAAATTTGCTGGAAATGAGGCAAATGAGGCGGAACTGAAATTGTGAGAACTATAAAAGCATCACGTATTAGGTGGTTGGGTCATCTGTACAGGTATGTCGATGCTTTGCCTATCAAAAAAGTAACTTTTTTCGAAAATTGAAGGGACTAGACGTAGAAGACGACCACCTAGACCAGTGATCTCCAAACTGTGTTTCACGGAACCTTGGGGTTCCACAAAGCATACCCAGGGGTTTCCACGAGTCACTGTAAAAAATCGAAAAGAAAACTTTAATATGTATGTAAAATAAATTTATGTTTTCTGTGAATCTTGAATAACCACAAGGATCTAAAAGCACATCCCAGTCATTTAAAAAGAAAAATTTATTTAGACTTAAATTTATTTTGTAATACCTTTCTAACTATCATTATATAATAAAGGAATATTAAAGAGTTGCTTTTTCTTTCCATATACTGCCTACTAGTAGGTTGTGAATATTCTATTGTTTACTATCCCGAGTTCCGCAAAGGTAATTTTATATTTCTTTAGTACAATTTTTTGGCAAAACTAAATAGGTACCTTTTCCATTTGTAAAAAAAAACCACCTTTAGGAGAGGGAACGACTCTTATCAACAGATTCGACGTTAAAATCCAATTTAAGCAGAACAGCTCCTAAATTTTGGGTTTCAAATTGATTCAAAATACACAGAATTTCTCGCACAGCTATAAACATTTCAATGTCATTCCTAACAACGTATTTAAGTGAAATATATTTCTCAACTTACGTGAATACAAAAATAAAATATGAAATGCTACTGCAGATAAGTTCAATAGATCTGGACTTAAGCAGTTTTTGTAAAAAAAAAAACATATCCTATTGTTACTAAATATAATGCATGGGTAAGTGGATCACAAGTAAATATTATTAATTGAGTCATTTGCATTGAAACTTTTTTTATAATAAATGCAATACATTTTTTTAACTGTCTTCTCATAAAATACCTATAACATGTTGATCTACTTTAAATATTACTTTAATATATTCTTATAAGTGTGTGTGTTTTGAACAACGGCGTTCCCGAAAACACTTTACAGCTCTAAAGGTTCCGTGAGTCGAAAAAGTTTGAACCACTGAACTACACGATGGTTAGACGATGTTGAAAAGGACCTCAAATAATGAGAATTGACCAAGGGGAAGTCCATCGTGACTGATAGGGTCAACTAGGAGGATCAGCGAATCAGCATTGGCCTGTAAAAGAAGTGAAGAAGCTTTCTTTCCATGCCAAATTAGACAAAAAAACTAAGTACTCTTCGTTTGAACCATAAAAGCTGGAGAGCAATCTTGCACAGCGATTATAACCTACAGCGCTCAAGAACAACTTTTTAATGCTAATTTTCCAGAGTTCAAATAAACCCCGGAAAGTTTAGGACCACACTACGAAATCCATATGTCGTCCAGTACTCTATCAGCTTTTAATATAACCCCATTTTCATTCTCCCGATTCTAGTGTTCATTTGTACGTTTTTTTGTGTGTGTGTTTTGGTGTTCTCTATCCTCACTGTAGGAGCTATTGTGTTTCCCATGTTGTGTTCTCCAATTGTGTTTAATGGTATTTTAATGGCTCTTGCAGTTTTCTTTCTTTTTTTTTACGTCACTTTGTAATGGGAGTGTTTTTCACACTATGCATTTCTTCAAATAAATAATTCCACGGTAACTTCCATTAATTTTCGTTGCCTCGGATTTCTTTTGTCGCATTGAAGCAATTACTTTTAATCTGGATTTGGGGAGGAAAATAAATATTTCATAAGTTTAATATTATGCTCATGAATTCCAAAATGGACGCTAAATAAAAGTCCAGAATGGAAAAATGTTTGAACCATTTTTATAAAAGTCGTTATAATTAAGCCTAAAAAACACAAGATGTGAATAAAAGCAGTCAAAATTTATTCCACAGGCGCCTTTTATTCTTTTTCACTAAAATGAACGATAAGGAAAAGGTGACCAGATGAAGGATAGCATCTTTAAAATATACAAATATTAAATACGTATTAAGGTCAAACAGCATTGATTATTCAATACAATTCTTTTCTCCTTTTGAATTAACATTTAGAAAAGTTACAAAAGACGCCAACTTAAAAAAAACCAGACGATTATATGTCAGCAAATAAATTATGTAATCGGGTAAAGCAGACGATAATTTTCACGCTAAACAATATCTATATATAGCCGCTGTATAATTTAAAGAGCCAATTTAAAAAAATTGTGTGTGTGCTTATGACCACACGATAGAAGTGAAAACTTCAAATTTTGTAATTTTATTTCGGGGATTAGTTCGGTGAATAAAAAACCAAGAGATATTGGTATTGTCAAATAAAATTATTAATTCAAATGGTTGTACTCATAAAGTAATATTTATTGCAAAATGTACAGTCATATTTGTGAATTGATTGTATTCTAAGAAGCGAACAATATAGATTTATGGTAGCTGAAGAAATAGGTTATTAATACTTTAGATTTTCAAAATTATTTAAATACCTAAAAACTCCGCCAAGCGTAGTTCCGTACTTTGTTGTGCTTTTCATTTGGATTATTTTGACATAATTAAATTGAATTTTGATTTTAAAAAATCAAAGGTTTTGATTTGTTCTTTGAAAAATCTACATTAAACAACAATGAATTGAATGCAATAATAATGTACTTCGACGCTAAAGCTACAAAGCAACTTTAATTATAAATTACACAAATTATCAAGATATGTATTATATTTTGTATATGACAAGCCCATGTAATTACTAAACTTGCATTTAATTTAGTATTGATAAAAAAGGAATCAAATACTTTTTACCGTAGTGTTACATTTATAAATATCTTATATCATTGTGAATATGTATTTTGTGTTTTGCTTCCTTTTAGTAAATTTTGATAATTATTTTAAATCTTTTATTTTGGTCTTTTCGATATGCTCGCGCCTCACAGTTTGAGAAACCCTGGTATAGGCAACGAACTTTTTCTGAATAAATTCGATAATTTTCTCTACACTTTGATTTGGTGAAATATAAATAGCAACCATTAGAATTATTTGCCCATCTTCTGCTCTACATTTCGCCGCACAAATTTCTCCGATACATGACTGATTAACCCCAAATGTGTGTGCGATTCTGTAGCATTTGATTCTACATCCATTTCTGAAGTGACATAAGTTGTCGTATCTCCGTTACTTTTAAATATAGCAATTCCACCAGCTCTGTGAATGAATAGTTTGACAATTCAATAAATGAAGTTAGTGAAGATATTTTTGACTGTTTTATGTTTGTGTGTGTTTTGTGATAACCCTACAGGGAAAGCCAACATTAATTTAATTGGCCTTAAATTTCTTCATTTTTCGATTATCCTTCACCGTTAAAATTTCTTCACTGCGCTATTTTGAATAATTATTTAAGCATATATCCCCGGAATACAATGAATATTTTTTTTAAATATAAAAATGCAGGTGTGTTATGGTTTACAGAAGATGAATGAAACGATTTTTTTTATCCGATAGTGGCGCTCTTCCCAAAAAGTTGGTCACCCCTGATATAAGCTCACAAGATGGAAGGCTGAGTATTTCTCACAACCCGGGGAAATCGTCCCTCCTTTTGGTCACGCGATTTCTTTTTAGGTGTGTTTATTTCGCGGACTATTGAATCTTGACGGCCTTGTCCAAGCACGATTTCCGACTAAAGACGAAAAATGCCGAATGAACGTTACATTTCCGAACCTGACGCATCATTCAAGTTCACTCTTCAGTAAAACGCGCCTAATGAAGTTTTCATTTCAAAAATTTGTGTATGCACGTTTGACCACACGACAGAAGTGAAAACTTCTGATTTATTTTGGGCAAGAGAATAAAATTGTTCGAATGTATTACGTTTTCTTTTTCAACATTGTCACATGCCGGCGTTAAGTAGTTCACTTTTCTTGTGCCCATTTATCGGTGGATTAGTTTATTTCATCTATTTTCTGTAAAGGACAATGCAAAAATAATAATGCCTTCTTATATATTTATATTTGAGTATATACGATTTAAATGGGAATTAGTCTTATTATTTAAAAATATGTATATGCAAATTACGTTTATGTAGTTTATATTAATATAATATTTATGTTTATATGGTACTTAAGTACTATCGCAACAATGCTAACGTTCAAGTCAACTCGCCAAGTTTGCAACCTTGATTTCCCCTGCGCGTTCAGTGGCTTGATATGAACCAAAATAGGATCCGACCCACTTCAGTTTATAAATTCTAATAATTTTTTTTTAAAAAAAGAAAATTAATTTTAAACAAGCTAATGAATAACAGACTTTTTTGTGTCTGAGTAAAAAAAATAACGGTACTAACGGACTATCGCAACAATGCCAACGTTCAAGATAACTCGCCAAATCGGCAACTCCGATTTCGCATGTGTCATATAAGCTCTGACTTGGCAACCATGTGTTCCCTTTCATGTAATGCCATCAATACTGTTGCAATAATACGTAAATACCGGTAAAAATTACATAACGCTGTATATTATGTAAGGCTAGGAAAACTCATGTCCAAAACAGTGGCGTAGCTAGGTATCCAAAGGCTCTGGTGCAAAAAAAAAAGAAGAAAAATTATCGAGGGCCCTTTTTTATTGGGTTTTATCAAGTAAAAATCTATTAGTATTTTAAATATACAAAGCTGCTATAATATTTAATATTTTAACATCAGCCCTTTATCGTACTCTGTAGAACATAGGAAAGAAAATCTACATACTATATTTATATATATGTATGAGTTTTCTTGTGTGAACTTGAGTGCTTACCCAGGCTTGATTTGACACGTGATAGATAGAAAATGATACAAAAAATATGCATGAACAAGAAAATATAATAAAATATCATTATAATTATTTAATATATATATATTGTATATTTTTTCATTTTATGATACTATATATATATATATAAACAAACTCAGTGGCGCAACAGCCCATGAGGGCCAAGGCCTACTGTGCCCATCTCAGTATACGTGACCATTGGGCGCTGGGGTGCATGAGCAGATGTTCCGATCAGGTGGTCAGCCTGAAGCGAAACCCCCAGTGTTTGGTCCCCAAGTAAGCTTGGTTCTCATTTTATCAACCCACTGATGGGATGAAAGACTGAGTCAATCTTGCCCAGCCCGGGGTTTGAACCACGGTCCTGTGGTGTGGAAGCGCGATGCACTAACCATTCAGCCACTTGACTTCATATATATAAACACCTCTACGAAAGAACAGAGGAGATGTGGGGGGGGGGAGACAAAGTTACATCAGTCTATTGCAGATACCAGATTGCGAAATACAGAAAGAGGAGAATAGAATATCGATTATATATTGTTATAAAAATAAAATAACCTAAAAGAAATGGCTTTCTATATAGGATTTTTAAAATGTATGGTAAGATTTTTCATGGAACTTGAAGTCTATTTTCAAGTTACAGATAGAAAAGCGAAAAAATTAAAAAATAACATAAATTTTTCAACAAGTGAAGTTCACAACACTATACAAACAAAGGAAAGAATTTATAAGAATTTCCTATAGTTCGAAATTGCTGTAAACTGAGTTTCTCTGATTATAGTCACGTTGTGATCTTTTATATTTATATCTTAAATATGGGAGAAATTATTACAAAGTTGGCTTGCTTGGTGGTCAGGGTCCAAGGGCCCCCTGAGCTTGAGGGTCTCGGCACCGCCAAGCCCATTCTGGTCCTGAGAGCCCTGTTTACTTTTCTTAAAATTCTCTAAACAAACAAAAGTAGAAGGTTCGTACTTTTTCAAAATACTTTTATTTTCTCGTAATCTTTTAGTTGTCATCATTAGTACAAACAAAAAATATTGCAAATTTCTCACCAACTTCATAAAGATTTCGGATTCGAATTCTTTTGGCACATTTTTGTGCTTAAATGCCCTATCTATTGAATAATAATAATAATAAAGATGTCATGTTTCGTTTGTTCGTTTCTTCGATCTTCCACAAAAGAATAATCTTTTATTTTAAAATTATTTTCGCTTGCACTCCTCTTTTCTCGTTTGCTCCCTGGAGGTGAAAGGAAGAGGACTGTATGACAGTAATATTTGAATAAAGAAATTAAAACTTCACGGGAAAAAGTGTTCACGAAATTTTTACTTAAAAACAATCACAAACCTAAATTTTTTCAATTCAAAGCTAAACGAGCGTTACCGATCTGAGCACGACTGCCAACAGGAGCCGAAAAAATCCGAATAAACGTAACGCAGCCGAACCTGACGTTTAATTTTGATTCACTCTTCAGCAAAACGTGCCTAAAGAAGTTATCACTTCAAAATTGGTTTTAAAAAAAAGAGCTTTAAGTAGAACGAAATATTTTTCAATGCGAAACACTGTATATTGTGATTAATATTCCGAATCAATAATTAATTAATCATTCCGAAATGTTGTTAGCAACTATTGTCCGTAGTAACTTTAAGTTGTAACTAAACTACAAAGAAATTTATAACAATAAATAAGTAAATAAAATAAAGGTTACTAATAAAATCCGACACGTTCATTATTTTATGAACTAGAAACGTTGAACCCGAAAGATCTACTTTCATTGTCGGCCTAAATCGATTTACTTTTAATGTTCATAGAAATTTATCATGAAATTTGAAGAGGAATTATAAAAAATAACATTAACTAAAAACCTGATTTTGATTCCAATAAAGCTACGTTAAATTATTTTTACGAAATCAGACTCTAAATTCCAATCTAAATGTTGACTAAGAACTAACATATTGATTTTCTTGCACGAACCATAATTTTATGAACTGCAACAAAATGCATCTAACTTTTTACTTAATACCTTTAATGTTAAAAATGCCATTTAATAATTCCAATAAATTTTTTCTCAATGCTTTCATGCAACAATATTTCCAGACATTCTCAATTTTTTTTTTCTTTGTCTGGATAGTAATTATTAATGATTCCAACATTTCATATTCTTAGGAGGACGAACACATTTTTCTCCGGTATAAAAAAAACAGAATGCCAGTTTATACTTGGGCAAAATTTAGATTAACATAAGTTAAATTAAATAAAGCAGATCACAAAATGCTATTTTAATAATTATTTTGAATGGTTGTGGTAGAAAAAATATATTTTTTCTTCTTTTTGTTCATGATTTATTACAAAAAGAGGATTATCATCTGATGATAAAGATCAAGGCTACGAGTCGCAATCAAATAATACTACAAATCAAAATGAAGCACTTTTTTTTTCTTGTATAAATTAAAGAAAATAAAAACTAAGCGTTTTCGTTCTAGTTCTCTGAATATATCTGGAAGAAAAAAAAGATGTTTTGAATAAAAATATCAATCAACAAATGTGTGTTTTTTTTACTTGAGTATAATGAAAATCGCTTAACAGGAAACTGAAGTATTTTTTGTGTGTGGTGTGTTAAAAGAATTTCCTGAAAAGAAAAACAGCAAAAAAAAAAAAAAAAAAATTTGACAGTTATAGAGATTGACGATAGAAGTGAAAACTTAGAACTTTTAGTATTAAAATTTGAAATTTCATAATGTTAGAATTAAAATGATCAACATCAATCTGGTTTTCACATCTATTGACACTCCGAGCAGCAACTAAATGTATGTTTATATGGTTTTTTATTATTCAAATATATTACGGGCTGTACAAGATCATGACAAAATATAAATACAATTCAATTGAAATAGCAATTAATATACAATCATATTATTTATGGATAGTATTTGTATTTACTTAAATTTCAATGTATTTGATTTTTAACATTATTTTTATTGTTTGCATCATTGCCATCATTAATTTCAACAATACTTAGACTTTTTGTACTTTCAGTTATTTCATTTCGTTCTAAAAAAGAAACAATAGGCTTATGGTAACTAAAGAAAGAAAGGAAAATGTTTGATTCAAATTTATCTAAGAATCGCGTAAAAACCGCATCGATCGTCGTTTTATGTTTTGTGGTACTGAGTTTTCGATCATTGGACATATTTAAATTAAGTGTTTCATTTAGAAACTCAATTAGTGGTAGATTTTTGTCATCTGCAAAGTTAATATTGAAGTCTCCACTTAAAATCATCGGTACATTATCATATTTTTCGCCAAATCTTTTTTTCGAGTATTTCAGAACCTTCTTTTGTATAAATCATAAAATTTTCGAATAAAAATTGTTGTATCTGTCTCATAGATTTTCCAGGCGAAATATAAACGGTAACCATTAATATGTATTGCCCATTCTCGGAATCGCAACGAGCAATGCACAGTATATACACATTGAACTTTTCACTAAATCCATTCAACTTCACTTATAAGATATACACAGCACTTTAAGTCAGCTCTATATAGCAACAGATATACTGTTATAAGCATGTTGGTGACGCGAACGCACGAGATTTTTCCCATACGAAAGTGTCTAAGGCGAACAACACACTGCGCGTGCGCCAGTCAGAGCATGTCGGTGACGCGAACTCATAAGATTTTCCCCTACCAAAAAGTGCCCAACTCCGCTAAAGAAGTTTTCACTTGAAGGGGAAAAAATGTATATCAACAAAATAAACTTAAGGATCGAATAATTTTGAAGAAAACGGTCCTAAAAGTGCCTATTTTTTTATTCAAGAAAATTATGTAAAACTAACTACATGATTGATATATGCATTCATTTTTAATTTTTGGATTAATTTTTAGCTTGAAATACGAAATTTAATTTTTTCGTAAAGCAAACATTTAGGGTTATAATCACTGAATGTTGGCTTTCCAGCAAAGAGGAAAATTTTTAAAAACATGTGTTTTAAACATAAATGAATTTTATTACACTTTTGCATAATATAAATAAACATTAGTATTTTTTTTTTGTGAGAAAAGTTTCAAAACATGAGATGTAAAGGCCAAAATCACAAACTGGACAGTAGTACCGAGTTTCCTTTCTGCATTTTTTATTGTTTTCATCTCTTTTGGAACAACAAACTTTGCATTCTCTTGATGGTTGCCACTTCTTATCAGTAGGAGGTATCCGTCTAGTAAAATGTCTTTTAATCAAACGGTTGGGGTTATTCTCCAAATTCGGCCGACCTATTTTTGCAGTGGTTTCTGATATAGAATACCTTTCAATAAGTTCATCTACTAAAGATAACGAATATCAAATGTGATTTTTTGCCTCCTTGTTTTTTATAAATAAGGTACTAGTTCACAATAGTTTGATCTAACAAATAAGAAAATATTTTCTTATAGTACTTCTTACATCGTCTTCGAGTAATTCAGTAATCTCCAATATATTGGTTTACAATGTCTACTGCTCCGATATTTTTATTGTAGTCAGTGACAAAAAATACTAAAAGTACAATCCGATTTACTTCCTGACTAACTGTATAATGTATACAATATTAAAAAAATATATTTATTTTTTTATCAGTTTTTTAGCCAGAAATTTTTTACGAAGAGCGCAGCTGAGAGAGAGAGTACTTGACCTAAGATTAAAAAACCGTATCGCTAATATATATGTTTGTTGTGCTGATATTATTTTTAAAAAAATAATAATAATTATCGCTATACTCTGTTTCACCTCAAGTTGGCAGCATTAGGAAGGGTACGATGACCGAATCACAGCCGCTGCCGGGTTACTCTAGGAGCAGAGTGTGACTAAACGAATAAATATCACCATATTTGGCGAGTGGGGAAAAAATGCTTGTGGAAAAATTTTTTCATTAAAATTGTAGGAGCTGTTTTTTTTTTTGAAAATAGTATATGCCACTTTTTTAATGGAGATATTTAATGGGTTATGTTTCAATATGTTTAGAAATATTGATGAATAAACTAGCAAAACTTTTCTCGAACAAAATCTCAATAGTTCTTAACATATTGAAGGCAATGTTTTTTTAATGAAAAAATACCGTTAAATTGTAATTCATGCTTTCATTAACTTGATTTTTTAAGTGACTTAGGGCACTTTCAAAATAAATGGCTCATTTTTCTTTATTACATCCGTTTATAAAATACAAATTTCTATCTTGTTTTTTTAGAATTAATCGCCTTTTCTCGGTTATTACTATTTTAAATCCGTTTGTAATAATTATTCACATCCATGTATAAATGCTGTTTATGTATGTTAACTTAAAATATACAGAAGCACAAATTTCAGCAACATCATTTACTTCCTTCAGAAATTCGGTTAATGTAGAAATCTTATTTTTTGGAAACAAGCCATGAATTTTTCGCCGAATGCATGCAATGTGAAGTCGTCATATTTCACCAGCCTATTACGCTTGCCTACGATACCGGGCCGTTTTTTACCAGGAGAACTTACAGCACTTAAAGCCTTCTTTTCTTTCTTCATACGGAAAACAGTTCTTTTCGAAACGCCAATCAGTTCAGAAACCTTTTTCACGATTTTCTGATAGATTCTTGCGGGTTTTCTTCTCGAAGTCAATATGTTTTTCCGAGCTCCGCTTCGGATAGATTTTCCTCGCTTCGATAGTGTATACAGCGAGGTTGGTGACATTTCTATCTCAGACATGTTCAAAATGTCAAAAAAAAAAAAAAAAAAAAAAAAACAAGAACAAAGGTAGTTGTACGAAATATCAAAATAGTACGTATGAACGATAGCAAAGACGCAATGGGAATGGCGTTGATTTGGCGGGAATGCTTAGGTAACTCCGCCAAGGATGTAATCTTGAAAACCGGTTTTTAGCCAAGTGAAGTTTCATCAAATTGTTGTTTTTTTACTGTATTCGTTCACAGGTATTAAGGAATAAATGCTTTTAAGATGTGATTAACTTAAAATATATCTTTAAAATCCCAATTTCGATAATACACGATACTTTTTAACAATTTACTATGCATTTGCTTTCATTTAAATTCCAAAACAAGTTGGAACTATTTTTCAAGCGGATTGTTACATTTCCTACCCTTCCTAATGCTGCCAACTTGAGGTGAAACAGAGTATAAACACGTTAAAATAATCTGGTGCTGCATCTGGTGTATATGTTACCGGCAAAGTATGAAATCCGGCATTCTATAGAATGCCTAGGCATTGTATAGAATACCTAAGTCTAGCCGGCAATGTATGAAATGATTCCTATTTCACACATTGCCTAGGCATTCTATAGAATGCCTAATGAGAAACAGGCAAAGCATGAAATACATCTCAGATTCGTTTCGAATATTGTCAATTGGCAAGACATAAAACTTTAATGCGCGTCTCATGCTCAGAATCTTTTGAGTTGTACATTTTGCTGTTTATTCGGAAATGTCAAAATACTCAATTTTACTTACACTTGTTCAACAAAAAATTGATTTTTTTTCAGTGCTACCTGAAAATGGAGGAGCAAGCTATAGCGTTGAAGGAGTCGTGGTCTATATCAGGGGTCGGCAACCTATGTCCCACGTGCCACATGTGGCACGCGGTACAATTCTCAGAGGCACTTTGTACTACTCAACAAATTTGTAAATTTTTTAATTGTTTCAAAAATGCTCTGCTATGTGGTTCTCTGAATCATATTGGTAGATTGGCTTGACACGCAACAGCTAAAAGGTTTCCGACTCATGGTCCATAGACATGAAACAACTATTCGACGTCTAGTTGCCCAAAATTCGAGTTGATGCTGCCAAAAAAAATGTTTTTGTTTTCTTTACTGAAATTACTTACTAGAAGTTAATATCTGATATACAAAATGCTAAAATTACTACTAAGAAGGTACCCAGGGACTATTGGTTGCTGAATAGCTATGATGTGATGCTTGCGGAAAATAAAAGGAAACTCATTTTACCTGTTAAAGAAGGCGTCAGTACCATAAAACAGTGTTCCTTAACCCCTGGTCAGAGACCTTGCTGTGAAAAAACGAAGGTGTACAATGGTACAGCGAAAAATAAGTGATTATTTTCCACAATAAAGGTAAAATTGCGACATTTTTCACAGCCGTGGTAGCCAAGTGGTCAAGGTATCAGACTCGTGGCTGGCGTGTCATGACCCAGGACCACTGAAGACCTGCCGTGTAGGGGAGCGATTCACGTTAAATCTGTTGAGAGCTCAAACGTCCTACCGTTGGTATGGTAGTTAGGACAGGGGGTGCCAACTCAGGTGGGTCCTCGTCACTTGACCATGGTTCAAAGTTATGAGGTCCGTCGCCAAAAGCTCTCGTGTAGCTGAACAGTGCGACGTTAATATTCACTCACTCACGCGACATTTTGCACCTGTTTAGCTTTTCCTTCAAGCACGTTTCCCGCATCTGATGATTTTCAATATTCGTATAGTGTCCGGTTTCATATACTGCATGGATCGCATTCGGTTTTCGGTTATCCGAACAATCCCGTACCCAAATAGTTTCCGATCCCAAATGATTCTAATAAACGACGTTCTACTGCAAATTATAAAATCAAAACAATTTAAAATATAAATAATCAACGTCTCACCCTCAGCCGGCCACCGCAAAATTATTAAACGTTAACCGGTCCGGAAAATAAAAATGTTGGGAAGAACTGCTGTACAGTATTACGTCAAGGATTCTTTTTTTCCCAATGGGGCTGCAGATTCGGTATTTTTACCATTTTTAGATCTAGTACATTCCCCAGGAGCTTGTATCCCTTTTTAGTGCGATACCATGTGGGTGAAACCAATTGCCACCGGTAATTTTGACACCCAGTTTTCTTCCCAGTAAAACAAAATTAAATTCCGAATTCTAGGGATGCGATGGAATTCTGAAAAAACTTTCAACCAAATACAAAAATGTTACACGTTATGATATTGAAATTGTACATCCACCTTTGTGAACCTTGCCAGAAAAAACAGAAATTATTTAAAAAACGGTATTGTAGTAAAAACTGATTTTTTTCCGAATGCCAATATATAGGCACTTGTAATGAGTGGGAAATAGGATGGTTTCTATCGACTTGGAACTTCTGAAGGAATTTGAATACAAGTATATGCGAAATCAGAATTTAACAATAATTTTTTTTAATGGCAGTCTCATTATTTTGTCAGAATAAAACATTTGTACTTTTAGGAATATAAGTCATTGATATAATATCCTTATCATAACCTTTTTCATACTTTGCCTAAATAGCTTTAGGCATTCTATAGAATGCCTAGGCAATCTATACAATGCCTAGGCAAAGTATATAATAAATCTCATATTTCATACTTTGCCTAAAAACGTCCGGCATTGTATAGAATGCCTAGGCATTGTATAGAATGCCGGCATTTCATACTTTGCCGGTAACATA
>BMAO01003742.1:0-16129 GCA_019973975.1 Trichonephila clavata | reverse complement strand
ACACAAACATTTCTAAATTATTTAAGTAGAAAGACACGGAGTAGGTAGATTAGGATTATTAACGTAGGTTCGTGGCCTAAATCGCTAAGTAATAATTTTATTATTATATCCCTTCACATGAAATGGGTTATTTTCAAAATAAAGATCCAAACAATACATATTCTGTTTCTTTATGAGAATACAAAGAACAAAAGAGATCATTTTCTAATAATCATTTCATTAAAAACATTAAAATGGCCAAGTGCTGGAAAGATCTTGGCTTTGTTATTCAAGTTATTGGTAGTGTTTTTTGTTTGACCTGCAAACTTTTTTCTAAAACAAATTCTTTATACACAACCGGCTTTTCTGATTAGAAATACGTAACAAGTTGTTCAGAAAATCAGGAAAATTCTATTGAACATAAAAGTACAATGTTAGTTTGGTTGACACGAAAAGAAAATAAGTCTGTTTTTGATATACAGTTACACACACAGGAGCAACTAAGAAACGATACAGAACATTACCACAATGCCCTCGAAGGTGTTATTGCGGTTGTTTAGTATTTGGCTACAAGAGGTTTAGCATTTAGGAGCAGGATTACTCAACCTTTTTTTACGCCGGGCCACATACATCTGACATGTATTTTACGCGGGCCGCAAGATGAGGATTAATGGAGAGGGGGACGCTATAAATCAGGGCCATTTTAAAATGTGAAAAATTGGTCAAAATATAAAATCTCATAATTTTGTTCAAAAACAAAAACTCACAAGATATAGGTTTCATTCTCTTTTACCCAGTTAGGGGGAATTTTTCAATTTCAGTTAATCAATGATCCCAAGCCCCTTTTCTGCATTCTACTGTCATAAAAACAAAGCTGCCAAGTACATTAATAATTTGATTTTTTTTCTTTTCGAAAACCTTACATATTTTTATTTCAGATATTAATTTATCAAATGCAGGATGGTAGCAAAGAGTTTTTATTGAACTACCGACTGAAATCAGTATCATCTCTTTAAACTGTCTGTTCTTATTGCGCACTTTTGTTTCAAATTTATTCAAATATTTTTGATTTTATAAAAAAAAATATCTGAACAAATAACTGAATTCATCAAAGAGTACATTGGAAGCATTTAAGAAACACTCTAACAATTTCTGTAATAATTCTTAAGTTTATCATTAACAGTTTCATTTGTTTGTCCATATATATAATGTATTAAATTTTATACGATGTTTTTGTTACCTCTGTGTTTTTGTGACATTACCACTAACAAAATATTTATCGCTGCTTCAAAGTTTTTTTTTTTTTTTTTAAAGAAAACCAATTTATCTCGTCTTTAAATGGATTCTCAAGAATAAGAGCTATTGAAAGATTTGTGTTTAGTAGTACAGTGACGAGCAAAATTATATTTTTTATACATAACATTTCCACGACAAATGAAACAAGTTGTTGATCCATGTTTGTTTTTTTTCTATGAAATAGTCAAGATCCCAAATCGTCTTGAAACAGCAAATATTTTCCAGACATGAGGGTTAGTTAAAAATTAGTTACACCTATAAAATGGTCGGTACTGCATTGTAATTTGCTATCACTAACATTACAATTACAAAAAGAAAGAAAATTATTTCACAATTCGTACCAGCATGACATCGATAGCAAAATTGATAGATTTGATTGCTTGATTGATATAATTCCTCGCTAAATTTTTAATACATTATTCTTAAATAATTGAATTTGTTATTTCAACGGACCTAGACCGGGCCACTCAGAATGGTCCGGTGGGCCACAGGTTGAGTATTGCTAGTTTAGAGGTACCGAAAAAGTTTTTGGTTCTCCTCATAATGTTAATTTTATGGGTACCCTGTGTGAAACTGCTTGCAGAGTTCAACTCATACATTCGTGAACATATTGAACTGCGAGAATTACGAGCAAAATCGTTAATATCGTACTTGTCAAAAACAATATATGAGCAAATAGATGAGTTCCTGGGCAAGCAAATCATTAAAACAATTACACCTCAAATAAGCAACAATGATACAAAGTACTATACAATAGTGATGGATTCAACAGAATATTTGTCCCACAATGACTAACTTGCTATTATACTACGATATTGTTTTCGGGGAAAAGTGTATGAAAGATGTGTCTCATTAATTAAGATTAGTAGTCACACACTGGTTTATATTAAATTATCTACAAGAATTTTTAGAAACAAATGGACTGCTATTGGATAATTGTAAGGGACAGTCATTTGACAAGTTGCCAATATGTTCGGTCCATACAATAGTGTGCAAGCTCTTCTAAAAGAAAAAAATAACAAATTCGCTAATTATGTGCCGTGTGCTGCACATTCTCTTATTTAGTTGTACAGAATCAGTTAAGGTTGCAACTGAAATCGTGAACTTCTTTGGTTTAGTGCAACAAATATATGTTTGCTTTTCTACTTCGACCTATAGGTAGAAACATCTGAATCGTGAAATTAAACTGAAATTTAACTTAAAAAGTTTAAGTCAGACTAGATGGTCTTGTCACTACGATCCTTTTGAAGCCTCGAAAGGTAATTATTGTAATATCATGAATATTCTTAAGACATTTAGTGACAATGAAATTGAGAAAATTGATTTTCAAAAAGAGGCAGTTAATTTATTTAATAAACTAACAAACTCGAAACTGCTATTTTTAATCATATTTTGGGAAGAAATTTTAGAAAGATTTAATTCAGTTAACAAAAACTACAGATTCTTGGGGTTTGGACATCTGTGAAGGGAATAAGATAATTATGTCATTAAAAGCTTTTATAAGCAATGTACGACATGTGAATCAGATCAAAAACTAAAAGAATATCAAGACGCAGCCAAAAAATTAAGTCCTAGTATAGAAACAGAATATAGCGATGTAAACTAGAGACGGGTTATTTCAAAATTTGCAGATAAATTCACAGAAAAAACTATGTATGGGACAGAAAAATTTAAAAGTGACACGCTTATTGTAGCTTTAGATAAGCTAATCCTTGATTTAAATGGAAGTCAAGTATGTGCATAATACAGTAAGAAATTTAAATTTTTGATGGATTTGTAAGATCAAAGTAAAGAAAACGTCGATCTGGAGAGTGTACGCGCTATTACTGATTCCTATTCAGATGATGTAGAACAACATTTAGTAAATGAAGGTTTTCAATTAAAAACTTATCGAAAACTGAGCTAGAGTCCTATACTTGCAGTGATATATTCAATTTCATTTTTGGAAATAAACTAGTTGAGGTTTTTCCAAATTTGTATGCCATTTAAAAAAATATTCTAACGCTTCGTATTACTAGCTGTGAAGCGGAGCGTGCGTACTCTAAAATGCCCTACATAGAAAACAAATATAGGACAACAATGACAAATACTAGGCTTAATTAATAATCACTTCTTTCTATTAATATTGATCTCATCAAAGACTTAAAATATGATGAGCAAATAAAAGAATATTCAGCATAAAAGTGTAGATTTTTTTTTTTTTTTTTTTTTTTTGTAATTATGTTATTGTTTACAACAAATTTAAATTGTTTGGGGGGGGGGGGACTTTAAGTTTCGTATATTTAAAATTTTTCCGCACAAGAATTTTTTAGGAAAAAGGCAATTTTTTTAATTATTTAGGGGGCCCCCAGATATTGTTAGCCCAGGCCCCCAAAGGTCACGGTCCGGCCCTGCTTCTAACACTGGCTTTTTTTTCCGACTTCGAATTTTAAAAAATCACTTTGCCACCGTATTCTAGACATGTTAAAGAAGCAATTTATGGGGAAAAAAAAAATTTTTTTTTAACCCTTCACATGGGTGAACTCTTTTAAACTTAAATTTTGAATATAAAAAAGTTTGACATAAAAAAAATTTAACTTGAAATTTTTTATACTATTTTGAATTCTGCTGGAGATTGGATAGAACAGGGATTGGCATTAAGTCGATCGCGATCAACCAGTAGACCACCGAGACATTTTGGGGTGACCACCTTTACTAATACTGAAGAAGTGCATACTAAAAAAAAAAGTATTTGTGGCACACAAACGCCAACTAATCTGCAGACTGGGTGGACTGCAACACCTTGAAAAAATTAGAAGTAGCCGCACCCAGGAAAAGTCTGCCCACTCCTGGGATAGAACCTCTAGAACAGGGGTATCAAACTCGCGAACCCACAACGTGCATTTTTGCTGCCCCGTCATTATATCAGCTCATAATAACGTATAATAAAATAACAAACCGACGCAGAATAAAAATAAGATAAGTAGAATTCGCTAAATTTTTTTTAATTATTCTCTTTTTTTCTTTGCTATTTTTAAACAAAAAAGGTGTACATTTATTTCGAATATGTTTATTAATTTTTTAAACATTAAAAACATGCGTCCTTTAACATAATATAAAATATAGAACTTGCGGCCTGAATTTAATATTAAATAGAACTTGGGGCCCGTAATATTATATAAGTTTGATATGCCGGCTCTAAAGGGGTCTTATTTGGACCACGGACTAGTTTACTCTTGAATGATCTAAAAAGAGAGTACCATGTGTATTTAATTCTTCTTAATTCAGGGCCGTTTTTTAACTCCCCGGCGCCTTAGGCAATTCAGATTGCTCCGCCCCCCGCTATTTCAAGAGCACCCCTTCCTTCAGTTCTTACCCTGCCAGTTTTGGTTCAGGAGAGATTTTCCCTTCATTATTATTTTTTTCTTTCGAAATTTGTTTTTGATCCCTTGTACAGTTTTACCATTATCCACCACCTATGGACCCGCCCTATCTTGGACCGGCAGCCGAAATCCGTAAGGAAAAGGAAATGACATCGTTTGGGCATTCTTGTTCATTGCTTACCTTATGGCCAGGGTCGTCTGAAGGCAGGGGCCAATTGGGTCCAGGGCCTCGTCTCGTTCTCAACTCAGATTTAATAATATCCTGATTCGAATAATATCAACGGTCCAGTTGAATTCTCCGAAAAACTGGAAATTTCCAATGATATGTCAACTGGCTACATGTGATGACCGTCGTCCAAGTATAGACCTAGTTACCACCAGACACTATTATTACTCATTCAGTCAAAGGCGTTAGTCGGTCGAGCCGGTTTGTGCGATTGTAAGTCATGCGCATTTATATGTTTTGAGTTATTGTTGGTACGAATATTTGACAACGTACGCTATGTACAGTTTACTTTTAAGGATCAGTTGGTGTGGTGTACATTTGTGTAGGGGCCCTGGTCAGGGGCGTAGCTACCTCTGTATCAATGATACGGGCCTCCAAGTTATATGTGTAAGCAAAATATCGTGAAATGTTAAGGAGCCTCCAAAAAGGGTCCCGAAGGAGTTTTGATACAGGGCCCATTTAGGGCTATCTACGCCACAGGCCCAGAGCCTACTTTTATATAGGGACCAAGGGCATACTTTTGTATAGGGACCTTGGGCATACTTTTGCTTAGGGCCCAGGGCCTCAAGATGTCTTTAGACGCCCCTGCTTATGGCATCAGGAATCACCCACCCAGCCTTTTGTAAATTAATACAATAAATTAATGAAATCGTTTGCAATTGCAATATAGAGTACACATTATTGTATGAACTTTTTTCAACTTGTTTATTAACATCTTTGTCATCACTTACCTCTACTGTCTTCTACTTTTAGACATCCTTATTCTTTGTTGAGTCAATGTCATTGTACTGGTACAACAAATGTTTTCTTCCATCTTTGCAAAATCATTAAAGACATCATTGCAATCAATATCCATAGTAATATCGTTTTGAGTGCATAACAATATCAAACTATTAAGCTTTTCATTTTCCTTAGCAGGGTCTCTTAGCTTCTCTCATTACTCGCTAGGTAGTGGTACTTTCGCGGTAATTTTAATTTTTTCTCTTTTTCGCCCTCCACTTTTTTGCGCCCTAGGCATGTGCCTAGCGTGCCTAAGCTTATAAAAGTGGCCTTATCTTAATTATATAAAAACTATTATGACAATCTCAGAACCATACTCAACTGACTCTCATTTTCTTTTTTACGAGGCATACTAAAACTTCTCACGCAAAAAAAGGGAGGAGAGGGGGGGGGGGAATTGCCTTCTTAAAAACAGCTTTCTGTTCTATTTGCACGTGAATTGCATGTGTACTATTAATTCACATATTTTATCAAGAAAATTTGTGAAAATTTCTCAACCGTTGGAATGATTCCTTTATATTGCTGCATTTTGGAAGGCCATCAATGTATTTTAGAAGTATAAATTTACACTAAAATTTAGTAATTTCTAAAATAGACATTTCATAAGAGTGATTAGTTATTTGTGATATAAGGAATTGCGTGAAAAAATAAAATAAAGAATGTCTCATATTTATAAAAAATTTCTTTCTAGAATTTCTAACAGATTACGGTTTTAATAAAATGGTTCACTTTTTGATAATTAAAGCGTTGTTTGTAAGAATTATCGCTCTCATTCTAAAAAAATATATGATGAATCCTATTTGAAGTAATTTTTTTTACCCAAATCATTAAAATTTTCCCCTTGTTTATCATATTCACGTTATTACCTAAACTCAGTGGCGCTACAGCCCATGTGGGCCAAGGTGTACTGTGCCAATCTCAGTTTCATAACCTTGGGCCCTGAGGTGCATCAACAGATGTTCCTGTCAGGGGGTCAGTCTGACGCGTAACCTCCAATGTTTAGTCCTCAAACAAGCTTGGTATTTATTTATCGACCTACTGGAGGGCTGAAAGGCTGAGGCAACCATGCCCAACCCGGGGTTATTCATGTAACATCATTAGTGTTATAAACTGAGGTATCAATTAATTTTATAAATAACTACAAAAAATAATTGAATACATCATTTAAAATTTGGAGGCTAACGGAGTATTATAGGTAAAGGTATGAGTTGTTAGACTTGTTCTAGTCCTAATTCCAATCATAATCATGCTTAATAGAGAAAAAATACTGGCCAGGTGTCATTCTCATCATTTGATTGATTGATTGAGTGAGAGAATATTAACGTCGCACTGTTCAACTATACGAGGGCTTTTGGAGTCAGACCTCCAAAAGCCCTTGTAATTTTGAACCATGGTCAAGTGACGAGGCCGACACCTGAGCTGGCACTCCCCTCTCCTAACTACCACACCACACCAACGGGTGGACGTTTGAGCTCTCGACAGATTTAACGTGCATCGCTCCCCTACATGCGGATCTTCAGTGGCACCAGGCTCGAACTCATGACACGCCGGCCATGAGTCCGTTACTTTGACCACTAGGCTACTGTGGCCACTTTCGTCATTTGATTGAAAATTAATTGAGGGTCGAATGTAAATTCTAAACTAGAAAATGCATTATGCATTTTCTAATAATTCTATATTATAAAAAAGATGGAAAAAAATAACACACATATACCATATAATCCAGCGTATAACGCGCACCTGTACTTTCAAGCTGCACTTTTTAATTTTTATGTATATTCACCGTATAACGTGCTTCCCCTTTTTAACACGCTTTTATAAGTTTCACTTGCATGTAACGGAATCTTTGAACTCGATTTTCACCTACTTTAAAAGGTCAGATTAATTCGAAATTTTGCACATTTGTCCAGGTCCGATGACAATACAATAATTTCGAAATTTTTTTCATTGTCCTGATCACAGGACATCAGAAATAACGATTTTCAGATTTGGCGACTAATTCATTGTACCGTTTCCAGATTTGGCAATGGATTCTATATAGCATTTCAAGATTTGGCGACTAATTCCACATATACTATTTGCAGATTTAGCGACTAATTCCAGATCCCATTTTCAGATTTGGCGATTAAAAGATTGTTATAACCCTGTAAAAGCGAAAATGTTCGCGTCAGCAAATTCCCAATGAAGACGCCAATCATAGCCACGCCTCCAGATCGCCTCCAACCAACCAATAGCCAGCAAGCCTCTCCGCAGAATGAAAAACTCCACAAACGTCGTTCCAACATCTAAGACTATCACGATATGGGATTGAAGACTGTTTTTCAGTCCAGACGCCCACAGATACACCGTATAATCAGCAATTCCTTAACATAATATAAACAATTGTGTAGTTTTTCTGAAGATGGAAATAAAAATTAAAAAACTCGTGCATGTGAAACAAAATATTTATGTTATAACCCAGCGTTTCTCATGCTGTGAGGCGCGCCTTCCTTAGGGAGGGGCATGATAACCATATGTGGGGGGCGGGAGCATATCGAAAAGTTCAAAATAAAATATTTATATATATATAAAATAGTTATTAATTTACCGAAAGGAAGTAAAACAAAATACATTCTTACGTGTTAAAAAAATAATATACATATTCACATTGATATTAGAGACTTACAAATGTATCTGTGTGTCAAAAAGTATTAATATTAAATTAAAAGAAATTTTAGTAATTACTAGTGACTTCCATGGGCTTGTCATATACAAAATATAATACATATGTTGATAATATGTGTAGTGTATAATATTAAAATCGCATTGTAGCTTTAGCATTGAAGTACATTATTATTGCATTCAATACATTGTTGTTGTATGAGGGATGAAAATTATGACTGAAAATTGGATCGCAAATGTTGAAAGTTTGAGAAGCACTGTTCTTACCGTTAAACTCTAATATGAAGTATGTTTTATAAATTCTCTTGTCAGATCTGTGGAATGAAGCATCATTCATTGCTTCATTTTACCATAAGAACTGAGAATTGATTTAGAGGTCTCTTCTCCCTCTCTCACCGGATTAAAGAATTTCTCACAAACTCTTCGATTTAAAGAGTGTACTTTTATGTCTAATACTGATGGAAGTTTGAGAGAGAATATATATTGAGCTCTTTTTAGTGAAAAATATCATTGACTTAACACCTTCTTCCGCATGAAATATTTGAAATTTAGCTCTTGCAGATTTCCTTCGATTGGCCGATCATACATTTTGCAAACTAGACTGTATCGACGCACTGATAGAATATCAATGGGTATTCAAGATTCTAAAAAATGACACATTTAAGATTTATTCATCAATGAATTAATGATAGTTTAAAAAACTGAGAATGCATGCTTTTATTGTAGATCGAACTAAAAAAATGAAAAATAATTTATAGTTTTAAAAAACCAAAAAACACGCTTTTATGGCTAATCGAACTAAAAATTCAAAAAATAATTCTTAGTATAAGACTAAAATTATTAACGAGAAAATTAATGTCATTGGGGTAAAAGCGTGTGGTGTTTTGTACTACATCTTTACACTAACTCAGCATTTCGGAATAGAACTAGTTAACTAGTAAGAAATTATGAGAATTGATATAGAGCACCTCACGCTTTTACCCCAATGACATTAATTTTCGCGTTAATAATTTTAGTCTTACACTAAGAATTATTTTTTTAATTTTTAGTTCGATTAGCCATGAAAGCGTGTTTTTTAGTTTTTTAAAACTATAAATTATTTACAAAAAACCTGAAATATACGTGCGCAATGCTCTTATGCTTTAAAGTCATTTACTCAAGGTATAATTCCAAGCTTTACAAAAAATGGTATACTTCTAGAACTACAACCCTTTGAGTTCATAAGGAATCTCATTTCTTTTAAAGAAACAGTATTTCGATCTATGTTAAGGTATAATTTTTTTTCCCTGTGCTCATCTTTTATTTTTTACTTTTAAAGTTCTCGTTTTTATACCTGGCGTAAAACGCGCACTCGTAAATATTGGTCTTATTTTTCATGTTAAAAGTGCGTGTTATACACGGTTATACGGTAATTTATTACGGCATTTACGGTGCGCGTTATACGGTAATTTATTTATTCATTTATTGGAAATGCTTACTACAGAAAAAACTCCAATTACAGAGTACATGACAGAAAAACGAACAGCGAGATTCACAAAATTTGCCAGTCACAATTGAAGAGATATAAACAGTTTTAAAAAAACATATTTAGCGAAAAACACTATAAATACAACACAATGAAAACATTGAGGATAAAAATTAATGCATATTAAGAGTTCACACAGAAGCCGTAAAACTTTACATTTGTTGTTGCTTATGCCACCTGATCGACAGTAACATCAAATCAAAGTCCACAAAATTCATCGCGGCTAAGGGCTAGATTTTTAGGCCTGTCGTTAGCCTAAGCTTTGAGCACCATGCAGGTGAAAGTACGAATTGGTTCGATTCTTACACGATGAATGGACACACCACCTATCTCCACCTCCTCAATTTAGGCATGGAACTGGAGGGGAGGGAAATATTCTCCAGCCCCCTGCACTCGTGGTTTTAGGCGACCGCCCACAAGACTTTCGGACCCACTGATTTAACGAGCACGTAATCCGTGTGTACTTGGAGGGTATTTGGGGGCATCGAGCCCCGACTTTCCGGTCTGGAGTCCGATGCTCTAACCACTATACTACCCACGACCCCAAACTTTACATTTAAAAACACTAAAAGCATACAGGGACGTCTTAAGACTCTTTGAGACTCTGAGCCTAGAGAAATCTTATTTTTTGAGGCCGTGGGCCCCTCTGCAAAAGCAGGCCGTACCTGACGTCTTTAAAAGTAGACAGTATTTACGAATCGTCAAATACTCGTTCGAACGGTAATTTGAAACAAATAAGAGTGCACGATTCCCAATCTCAAAAACCTAGGTACAAACCTGCTCGACAAATGGCTTCATTTCGACCAAATGAGTTGAATGATTGTTTATGTTTTTAGGACTAGACCTAAGAATGGACAATGGGCATCACATAATAATAAAGTCTTACCACTTTTGCTAGTTGACATGGAGTTTGAAATTCCCAGTTTTTCGGAGAATATGCACGGGAATAATATTTGACCATTAAAATTATCCGGATCATGATCTTATTAAGACCGAGTCGAGAACAAAACTAGGCCCCCACGGCGAGCCAGGCCCTGGGCCAGTTGGCCCATGCCTTAAGACGTCCCTGAAGGCATATTAAAAATATTAAGCTCTTCTGAAAACCTGTTAAAAGTTTTATAAAACTTATACAGTGAGAAATTATCTATATAATTACATCTGAATAACCTATCCTCAAACAAGGAATCGTTTCTCAAACTTCTCACTGGTACAGAAAAATTAATGCTGTTTAAAATATCAACGCAGTCAATAATATTGCTGCTGAATTAATACACTACTGGCCACCGTAAATGCAACATCATGAAGGAAGCACGCAAATAACATGAAATTTACAACATGCATTAGCAGAGGTGAGATATGCAAATGATTAGAATTTCAGCGCAGACACACATCACGCATGCCTGTGGTGCCACCTCAAAGCGCTATTTAAGGCTTGGAGATTTCGACGATTTCAAGTTCGGCAATTGTGTTTTTTTTCAAAAAACCATCAGTTATGTCTCGTGGAAAACAGCGATCAGCTTTTGATCAAGTACCCGAGTTCGACAGAGGAAGGATAGTGGCCTACCGAGATTGTAGATTATCTTTCAGGGAAATCGGTAGTCGTGTTGGACGAAACCAAACAACTGTAATGCGGATATGTGACCGTTGGTTGCAGGAGGGTACGACGGACTAACGTGGTCGATCGTATCCACCTCAGTGCACCACTACACGTGAGGACAGGCAAATTGTGCGCATGGCAGTGACGAATCGCTCATTCACATCACGAATCATAGCACAACACATTCAGTCTGTAATGCATCATTCAGTGTCTGCGCGTACCATTCGACGCCGTTTACAGCAGAGTGGTCTGTCCGCAAGACGTCCATTGCTTGATCTACCCTTGACGCAGAACCACAGACGTGTCCGCCGCCAATGGTGCGATAAAAGAAGGATGTGGGCGGCAGAATGGAATGAATTTGTCTTTACTGACGAGTCACGCATCTGTCTGCAACACCACGATGGTCGGATTTGAGTCTGGAGACACTGTGGAGAGAGGATGTTGAACAGCTGCGTTATGCACCGCCACACTGGTCCTGCACCGGGTATTATGGTATGGGGCGCGTATTGGATATCACTCTCGCACTCCTCTAGTACGCATTCCCGGTACTTTAAACAGCCAGCGCTACATCTCCGAGGTGTTGGAGCCAGTTGTCCTTCCTTACCTTCAGGGCTTGACCACAGCCATAATTTAACAGGATAATGCGCGACCACACGTGACACGCATTGTCCAAAGGTTCTTCGTCAATCACCATATTGAAATGCTTCCCTTGCCGGCTCGCTCTTCGGATCTTTCGCCGATAGAAAACATGTGGTCCATGGTTGCTCAATGATTGACCCAGATTACACCCCCAGCTGCCACACCAGATCAACTTTGGTAACGTGTGGAAGCTGCTTGGACTGCTGTACCCCAAGAACACATCCAAAGTCTCTTTGAATCAATGCCGAGGCTTGTGGCAGCGGTGATCTCCAACAATTGCGGCTACTCTGGCTACTGATTCTGGAAGGAAACACACTTCACAGAAGTCTATAAATTTAATCATTTGATACTTGGTCAACATGTTATCTACAAAATAAATTTTGTTGTGCGATCTCTTGTCTTTCTTGGTGTTGCATTTACGGTGGCCAGCAGTGTAGTAATAATAAAAAAAAAAACAAGAAATTTCCCTTTGTGATTTTAAACCCGAAATTTCAAAAGCTTTGCATAGATAAGAACAGGATAAATCCCGTGAGCAAAAATTATTTTTCCTATAAAACAATTAACTCATTACTTATTTTGTACTTTGTCAAGGATTTCGATTTCATTTTTGTAATAAGGGACCCAAATGTGGTTGCAATATTCAAGATTCAAGCGGACAACAGCAAAATTGAATATTTTCCGAAGCAAGCTCATTAGAAAATGCTCTAGTTTTGCATGTAAGAAATACAGATTCTTTTATTTGCTTTAAAAAACTTAGGCATTAATATGTTGTATAAAATTAAGTTTGTAGTAATTAGGTAACTAATTTTAAAAACTTTATCTGGAAGCAATATTCCCAGGTATTTCTTCACCTCATACGTAAAGATGCACTACTCATTTTCTACTGCGCATCGTAGGGAATCGATCGATTTTCGGCATCCCACGTGCCTATTCTGGGAATTCGGAATTGCGAAATGATTCGGAGAAAGGATTTCGGATGAAAATTCCACGAATTACAGAAAGCGCGCATAGCAACAAGGTCCGAGTATATAATCGATTGAAAAGTTTAAAAATGTTCCTTAAAATGACTTTAAAAACATTAAAACTGACCGAAAATGCTTTAAAATTGCTTAAATATATTCATTAAGTTAAAAAAATTAATGGAAAGTAGCAGGTTTAGATTAAATTATCGATTTTCCACCGCATAGCAACAGGTCAACGGAACCGCTTTTGAAACACGACAAATCGATCAATAGGAAGGAACCTGAGTTAGATTTGATTTTGATGTTCACGAATAATAAAATTCACTTCAGAAGCTCTAAAAATAACAGAAATAACGTAAATATTTTCTTAAAAATTGAAAAATAATTCTTAAAAGAATATTATAAATTTAGAAATTTTTTTTTTTTTTTAATGCAAAGCTGACACAAAATGGCCAAAAAATTATTAAATAACTTCTGAATTCTTTTTAATTTTGAAGCCAGGAAAAAATTTGTATAAAAATTAGAAATATCTACAATACATTACTTAAAAGATGTTAAATATCTACAAACATTGATTTTCGTTAATGATAATAACCAGCTTTATAACATGAAAAGTACTTAAAAATTTTGAAGAAGGAAATTAATTGTTTCTGGTGTATTAATTCTCATTTATCACAATACTAATCACTATGTGGTTGCAGATATTATTATATTCGACCATTTAATTGTACACATTTAATTCTTAAATATTTAAACGTTATGAATTTATGTACCATAAAATCTCAATTTCTTTAATACTGATAAAGAATATTATGTAATGGAATAATGTCTAACCCAGGAGTGGCCAACGTTTTTGGGAAGAGAGCCACTATCTGATAAAGAAAAATTGTGCGTGCACTTTCAACTTCACTATCAAATAAAATAATACAAAAAGATGAAAAAAAGTTACTTATAGGCTTATTATGGAATTTTTACGCAAAAAGATCATTTCTTATGCAAGTCTCGTAGTGGTGATTTAAAAATATAATTAAAAAGTGATATAAAAAATTAAGTCGATTCCTACTTAGGTCAACAAAGAAAATTTTGTTTTAGTTATCTTTTATTAAATAATTACAATTGATCTAAATATATATGTACATGTGACAGAATCACAATAGTAAGTGGCAAAATAGAAAACGATTTTTTTGTTGTTGAAATTTTCCATTTTTTTTATATATGGTGTTGGACTATTATATTTTGTTTGTAACTATTAATTCATAATTAAATTTAATTATTCCAATAAAATAGTATAGTAAGAAGAAATCACATTCTCAGAAATTAGGCCATTCGACTATTATTTCAACTATTAGGTCTATTATTTTTTGTTTGTTACTATTTATTTATAAATTAAATAGAATTAATGAATTAATATTTGAAAAAGCTATATTAACATCAATTGTCATCCACTACAAGTTAAAAAATGTATTTGAACTTGAGTGGATGAATAAAAATTATTTTACTAACGATTGAAAATTCGAACAAGACTATATATATATATATATATATATATATATATAATATATAATAAAAAAAAAAAAAAAAAAAAATAAATATAGTAACATAAATAAAATGAAAGAAATACATGGCATAATTAAAATTGATTAATACAAAAATAATAATTCACTAACAAGCATAAAAAAAAAAAAAAAAAAAAAAAAAAAAAAAAAAAAAAAAAAAAAAAAAAAAAAAAACAAAGCTAGAAGATTCAAACCAGATTTAAAGAAACACACTTTAAAAATGATGGAAGAGTCTATTATAGAAGAATTAACTAAGCGTATGTATAACATGGAACAGAATTAGAACTTTAAAATGTAAGAAGCCAAAAGAGTCAATAGACTAAAATGAAGATCTGTTATGATTTCTAAAGCTGTTGCTGAATTAGGACCAGCAAAATTAGGTTTAAATATATTTTATGGATCCTACCTTCCCCTGTTCAGCAGAAATTTTATACATAACAGTAAAACATACAAATATTGAAAAGTTAGGCCTAAAACCAACCACGTGTAATTTGCAACCAAAAGAAAAATAAAATATCTCCTTATGTATATATATATATATACATAAGGAGAGTGTGAATTATAATAGTAGGAATTGAATAAGACAAAGTACAAGCTAAAGTTTTATTGTTAATAAACTTTTTACAGGTTGTATCAGTTAGGTAAGGTATAAAATTAAAATAAGTAACTTGAAACACTAAATTCTAAATACACTCTATAACATGGATAGCGAACATTTTCGAGATGTGGGTCAAATTTTGTTCATATTTTTTTAGTACTAGCTAGTGGGTCACTAATGCCCATTTGCACCAGAGTTCAGTTTAAAAAATTTTAACTGAGTATTTTTAAAACTTAACATTTTTAAAATTCAATTGGCTTAACTTGTAAAAATGGGAGTGGTTTGACGATTTAAAAATTTTAAATGGGGCTAAGTGTTTGGGTGTTTGGTGCAAATGACAATAAGTTTTTGAATAAACAAGGAGTAACGAATATTAAACTTACAATATATATTATGAAATAATATTTATTAGTATATGTGGCACACACACACACATACACACACACACACATGAATATATAATAAAATTGATTATAACGTATTTAATAAGAAATTTGTAGCTGTTTATTTTTAGATATTTTTTAACATTAGTTCATATTCACTAGTTTAAAGCATTTAGAAGTCAAGTCTATTTCTATTAGAATATTTTAGAAAGTTCATTGAAGAAAACAATTTTTCACAAGATTAATGTGAACCTAAAAATCTTTAAAAGAGTATTAACTAGTTTTTTTTTCATTGATATAAAATTATTTGGTGAAGAATCCCATACGTTTAATATAATATTTTCAATTTTTATTGTGGGATCAATATTATCTGCACTACTTTCACACAATTTTCCTTCTACTTCAGAAATCAAGTCTTCAAATTTTGCTTTCGCCACTACGCTGCTTCGAAATTCAACTAATTCAATTTCTAAATTATCGATACCTAACCACATAGATTCGATTAACTCCATTGTTACAAAATCTGTTTTGTATGGTATAAAGTAAAATGAAATGTATTTTCCAA
>BMAO01003741.1:0-26871 GCA_019973975.1 Trichonephila clavata | reverse complement strand
GATCTGTGCTTTGCTCTTTGTCGTTATTTCAGTTCCGTCGTGTTTTAAATAAATGTTTTCGATTCTCTGCATATGCATATGCAAATAAAGTGCTCAAAGAGAAAAAAAATTTGCTCTTATTTTTATAAAAAAATGAAGAACACAAAATTATTTCTTTGTTAATGAAGAATTACTTGTTATATAGGCAAGATTCGTTCATCATGGAATAAAATTAAATTTATATTACATTTCTTTGATTCATTTATCTTTTTAGACATTGAAGTAACTCAATTCCTTCATTTGCGCTATTTAAGCAGTTCTTCAAAATGTATTTATTGATCTTCAAATACTGTATTATTCATTCATTAAGAGGACGGTGGAGTGTTAAAACTAATTTCTTAAATTATTAGCTTATTTAGCTGAAAATGACATGAATATAGTATATGATTATTATATTTCATAATTTAAATTTTTCAATAAAAAAAAACCTATTATAAACTGATTTTTTTGAAAAAAAAATTAAATTTTTAAGCTCTTTTTAAAAAATTACCCTGCAGAATTAGCTTTTAAGATATGCACATACATAATTTTTCATTTCATATATAGATGAACTACATCAAAATATATTTGTGCATAAATTTTCTGTTGCATATAAAATATTTCAACAATTATCACGCATTCAAGATATTCAAAACAGCACAAAATATGATCCGTTAAATATTTGAGAAAATTAATGCACACATTTGTGAATTACATCATCTTTCATAATTTCTGAAAATTTCAAATAGATATGACGTAATTTGAAACGCAAGGAGCATTTTACGTACCAATGAAAATGGAAAATTTACAAACTAAATAAAGTGCTTTTAAACTTTTATTTGAGTAAAATGGGGAAAAAATCTGTATTTAGTAATTAAGATGACACAATTCTGTGACAGAACTGTTTTATGAAATATAAAGAATATTATTAGTATAAAAAATCAAAATTTGAATTTTGTCCAAAATCTGATATTGTAAATGTCCACCATCCTCTTATGATTTGTCATAGACTTTGAAAAAAACCCTAAAAATTATTAAACCTATTACTTAAGTATTATACAGTCGACCAATTTAGCCAAACAAAAACATTGACAATTCAAAAGATGTTGCCAAAACGTTGTCATTGTTAATATTACTGTGTTCGAACGTATGCAGGAACGATTTATACTGCTGGCTGTACATCACTGCATTTCGCAAAAAAATTTATTTGCAGAAATTGGTCGCTGTTATAATACGTAAATACCTAGTAGTTGTAATTACATGTAAACAATGAAATGAATAACAGCATTATGTAAAAGGCCACAAAATCCCTAAACTTTCTCATTTTTCTATTACTGTTTTGTGAACACTAAAATATTAAAAGCTATCAAAAGTTTTATTTTCAAAATAAAAAATAAATCTTACATTTTATAAAATTCATAATTTAAAATCATGTATGCAAATTCAGTCCTGTTATTCAACTACCTAAATAAAACTTCAATGTCACTGCTTAGTTCTGCAAATTAATAAGGAGCTTTAATGTGTTAGATATGTTTCCTTAGTTATATTAATGTACAATGTTTAAAGAAAAAGACTGAGAAAAATTAAATTAATGTAAAATTATTGTGTGTGATTAATTTATTATAATTAAGTCAAGGGAGTTTTTGGTAATAGTCTCTCTAGTATTCATAAGAATAATCAATGTTTCAATTATGTAATGCGCAACAATTTGTCACACCTCCCCACAATTCCCTCAGTGTGGGGAGGTGTGAAGGAAGACTAGCCATTTTCCAAAATAATTTCAATTTATTGTCAGCATCAACCACAACACAAAACCTAGTAATTAAGTGTAGAGATGCACCCCAAATTCTAAATATGAATTACAACAGCGACATAGACAAGGTACGAGAAGACTAAATAACAGATTACTTACGTCCATGTAATAACTTCTAATTCTCTTAGTGACCTAATCTCATTTAATTTCTATTGGACAAATCGTCAACTTTAATATTATAATTTTTAACCACTAAGTTGTAACGGATATATACGCGTTTCTACCAATTACTTCTTTTTTCTTTAAAACAAAATATTTATTTCAACCAACCTTCATCGAGAAACCAAACGTGATTTATGTAAATGAGGAATATTATATAAAATCGGTTTCGCGAGTTGAAAGGGGAGTGAGGTAAAAGGTCAAGTTAAGTGAAGTGAAGTGAAGTGAAACGAGTGAGCTGTCGACACGTAGTTGTTGACAAGTTAAGCGAAGTGGATACGTTTGATGCGTGCAAGGAGAAGTGGTTAGTAAAGGTTGAAAAGAAGTGAAATTAAGTATTACGGAGCATGGAGCCACCGTCATTTGATTCAGCTAAAGACAGTGCCCGAAGTTCTCCGTGAAGGAACCGAAGCATTGAGGAATCAGGTATCGTAAAACTGATTAAGTAAAAGCTGATTATTAGTATGAGGCTAGTTGTAAATGAGCGTATTTAAGCTATCTTAGATTCAGTTGAATACCTTAATTAGTATTTGTTCATAATCAGTAATAAGAATTAATAAATCAAATTAGATTGGCATTATGTCTGTAGATTATTTAGTTCATCCTACACATCTTGTCGGGTTTACAGATAGACAGTAGGGTTCGAATGTAAGGGGTAACTACAGGTTACCACAAAGTATTCACATTTACTTTATATTTAATCTTTTCCTGCTAGTTGTAGCATCTTAACTTCTCTTTAATCGCTCTATAACTTAATCTCATCTCCTTCCCATCTAATATCTAACTCGAAAGTTTAATCTTTATATACAAGCCTTAATTTGCATGCTCATAACTGCTTTTTCCCGGAAAGGTTTTCAACAAATTAAATTTAAACGACCATTTTTCTACAAGATGATTTGTTAGTTGAAAAACGCAGGTTGACCCTTGACAAATTAATATTAATTTTCATCAGAAATTTGTAATTAAAATGCATTATTTATGAAGAATAAGTTAAAAAAAGAAGTTATAAATAATGTATTGTTAGCATAAAAGAATGTATAATTTATTCAAATATAATGATGCCTAATACTTTTGGAAATGAAAAACTTAAATTATATCTAATTGATCCATTGTCTTTTAAAATTTGTTATTTTCTCAGTAATACATGTGAATGGACAAAGTATATTAAAAAATAGTCTCGGAAATTTCAGGACATATTACATGTTTATTCTAAAATTAAGTTCCTGCCTACAATACATTTTAAAACTTTAAGCAAACAAGCTGGCTTTTGACACACGCATAATTATAACACTTCTTATAAACTGCGAAAAAATTTCTCTGAGGCTGAATTAAATATTTTGCTACAATAAATTCGAAGTGTTTCATAAGAGAAATACTCATTTCTTAACAATTTTTAAGATTTTCTCGGAACAGTTATTTAGTTCGAAATTACTAATATACCTTCGAGCATATTACAGCATAATTCAGAAATACACACTTTCACCAAAATATTTCAGAAAATCCCAAAGTGTATACTTTGCCAATTAATGTATTAGCTCATAAATCACGTGACTGTCAAGATCTCACTCAAACACGCTTTCTGCTAAGAAACTTATTAGCATAAAATAAATGATATTGCATAGAAACTCCCATTTGCGTGCTTTTACACACACTCTACATTGTTATAACTCAAAGGAATGCACTAATACTGGTTGTTAAAATTGTAAAGGAGTATGTGAAACATTCTTAAGCACTAGAGAACCCCTTCATTTTCTACTTTGGAAATAATCCAAAAACAAAGAAGTTCGATTCATGGTTTACAAACACGCTAATAGACCTCGAAACAGGCGATCAAATTGTATTTTAGTTGCCATCTTATGTACTAAGTGAGTTTGGATTTTGGTTCGTGCATGTAAACCAAAAGTTTTATATCTTTTTACATCAATCAAAGATTTTTCGATCGGTATTTCCAATTTTTCCCACTAGCGAGACTTATGGATTAGAATGTCTAGTAATTTATATTCTACTTTTATTTCTTTAAGAAGATATTAAGTAAAAGGAAGGGGCCACATACTAATGAAAATTTGTCATTTTTATGTATTCTGTGGCGTAATATACATTTAGGCAACTAGCTGAATTATTGATTAAAGAGCAAATGAATTAATTTTCAATAACATATATTAACAATTCATATTATTGGAAATTAGTTTGTTTGCTCTTCGAATTGCTGCCTACGAATAAATCATTGTTTATCCAACTCTTACATTTTCCCTCGGTGCATAATTAATTTTTACTTGATTTAAAAAACAACAACTTTTATTAAATTATGAATCAATTGCATACTTTTCATGTGAATTGCTTGAAATATTTAATAAAAGTCTCATTAATTTTTTATCACAAATTAATTGTGTGAGAACTGTATAACAGAAAAAAGATGTCATACTCCGTATTAATCATTTCTCGGTTTTTAACTGTTGTTTTTTTTTATCTTTATTTAGCCATTTGTTTCAGATGAGCCACGCAAATTTTGCATGATACTGCTATAGCTTTGTATTTTACTTTGCTATTTCATTAACTAAATCACACTTTCCTTGAAGTCTAACTTGCACTTAACTCAGCGTTTCTTAAACTGTGGGGTGCGCCCCTCTAAGGGGACGCGATAACCCTACAAGGGAGGCGCGAGTATATAGAAAAGTCGAAAACAAAAGATTATTTTTTTAAAAAATTATTAATTTACTGGAATGAAGCAAAAAACAAAATGCAGTCTGACATTATAAAAATAAAATACGCATTTACACTGATATAATAATCTTGCAAATGCACCAGTACAGTGTATTTCATTCTAAGTTTAACAGTACCGAGTTAAGTACAAGTTTAATAATTACCAGTAACCATCTAGGCATGCCATAAAATTATATACAAATTTAATACGTATCTTGAAAATTTGTAACGTTTATAACTTAAGTCGTATTGTAGCTTAACGTGGAAGCATATTATTATTGAAATCAAACATTTTTATTGTATGGTGGAGGGGGGCTCGATGAAAATTATGATTGAAATTTGGATCGCAAGAAAAAAAAATTTGAGTAGCACTGGCTTAACTAGAAATTATTCAAAATACAGAATGCGCGGGATTAAAGAATCCGAAAGTAAATTCTTATTATTACGGAACTATACATCAGAATGTAACAGACTGTGCATCCATGAATTGCAAAACCCTCCAATATTTTCGAGTCTAGTCCGATCTGCCGTACATGCTGGCCTCGTGTACCTGTAGAGTGAAATGTCGACACTCCGACATCAAAATCTATCCACCAATGACAAATAACTTTAAAAAAGGCGGGAACATTGGTATCTCAAAAACTGGCAAAACAAACCTTCAGTTTTTGTGACAGAAAACACTGTTAATCGTATGCGTGATAAGACTATCAGGCAATCCAGTAACGACATTCCATTTAAGTTCGAACACGTCACTGTGCAAGCATGACTAATTTAAAATTTCTTTAACCAAAGTACGCACTGCACATTTTACTGTAGCGTCTACATTCTATACTAATGAAGTGAGTGTAAAAGGTTTATCGTCTGTGATTGCAGAAAATGCACGTATATTTTCGGCCGATCAAACTAGACCCAAAAATTCTCGGATGAGTTTTCAATCCACGGATGAACAACTTATTACATTCTGATGGGTAGTTACGTTGTAATAAGCCATTTTTTTTTGTATTCCTTAAGCCTGGTCACCATGTATTACTTACAATTACTTTGAACTTATTATACATTTTGATTTCATTTTCAATTGCTATGTTCCTTCAAATCACCCATACAAAGAACGAGCGATTGCCTCTAAAACTAAATAAAATACATAGGGTTTCATCCCTAAATATATAATTGTTATTTTGAAATATTGTTAAATATCATATGTGATAGATGGTTATTGGAAAGTCTAACAGCCCACCCGTTTCTTAAGCAATATTTGTACACTTATCAAATGATCAAACAATGGCAAGATCAACCAAGTCGGAAAACTTGTTCAAGGCAAAAAATAGTTCACTCTCTGACAATTCTATCAGACAATCCACGCATGAATTGGTTCTGTCGATTTAATCGCATTTATTATATTTCTTTTCCTCGATCCAACCGCCTCGTTTATTTATAATTCGTGTAGAAATTCAGCCATGCGGCATGCTTCTTGGTTTTCTTCACATGGAAGAGACTGCCAATTTTGGTGTTTGTATATGCTTGTCGAAGAACTTATATGTTTAAACTGTAGCTTATAAAGGCAAACATTTTTAGTAAAATCTAGTTGGATTTAAGTTTGATATTTCTTCTTCTTTCTCATATATTGTAATAAAAAACGCAATTTTCTAATAGCTTTAAAAGTGTGCTTGGTATATTTCCCCCACAAGGACATAATTAAAATGCATTATATGAGATAAATAAGATTAATAATTTTTTTACAAAAAATGCTTTTTAAAAAATATGATGAAATAAAGCTAACCATTAAGTTTGGTCTTTGTCCTAAGAAAAGAAACTTTCACAGTGTTATTTGTCAATTTAAGTTCAATATTGAATTAATTTAACTATTTTATTCTATTCAATTTTTTATTTGCTTATTTACCCCTGAAGTGCCACTGACGAATATATCCGCCTTGCTCAAGGACGGATATATCCGTCCTTTCGAAATGCGATTTTTTTTCATTCCGCTGCTATCAGTAAAACTATTCCGAATGAATGCAATAAAATAACGATGGCATTGTGTTTGTGAAAAATTTACTTGTTTCAGAGAAAAATTTGATTTTTTTAAATTTTATTTCTCTCTCCCCCCCTCCCTCTCAATATACCGCATACGCGTCTATATGAAAAACGGTAGAACTGGGGAGCAAATCGCCTAACTTTTTATATGCAGTTAAGGGGTTAAGAAAGCTGGAACTTGGATATTATATTTAATTTTAATTAATCAAAACCTTTGGTAATTTTTTGCGAGACGTTTCCTCCTCCTTTATTACAGGTGAGTTAATTGTTCGTCTAATACACTACGTGACAGTGAAAAGCCAATGACAAGAAGTGGTGACAAATTTTGAAAATTTCGGGGAAGGTGCATCACACCCAATGAAGCAAATGATGTGGAATTTGCACCTCACGGTCATATGTAGGGTATAATTTAAGGGATATAACTTGCAAAGTGGGCAAAATGCATGCCATTATTTTTGCCAGTAAAATCATTGCGGTATTCTTTTTCTCGTCTCAGAGAGCAAGACTATTGCTAGAGAATCCCATACTGCCACCGACGAAGGTAATTAACGCAGCCTATTTAACAAAGGGTGCCATGCTTTGAATGAGGAAGATTAGTTGGTTCATATGACAGATAACAGTAGAACAGATAACCCTAGTTGCGGCCACGGTGTACCGGCTGTGGCAAAGGTAGTTGCAACGAGGAAATATTGCAAGTTTATGGGTGTTGGCGAGATCAGAGATAAACTAAGTGGATCGATGCATCCACAGACAAATGGTGACGAGTCCACAAACTGTTTTTGTTGCAATTTTGCAACAAGTGTAGGTCACCCATATCTTAAAATACAATAAGGACACGAATCATTATCCATGAATTGGTTGCAAGAGATTGAACTCATCCCTTAAGAAGACTTAAGAACCTTAGAAGATATCCCTTAAGACAATTAAGAAAACTACCATCGAAGCACAGATGATACGTTTGCAATGGTGTCGGGCTTAAAAAATACAGATGACGGCATGTTCTATGATAGTTGCTGTGTGAGAGTGTTTTGCTGATATGTTGGCAGATTCAATCGAGAAAAACTTGAGGGACACCCCAACGGACAACACTGCAGCAACATGATTTGAGGACCCATCATATACGATAGCTGGTTCTCTAGCACTGTGATGAAATATGAGCAAAATACTGACTGCTATCCCATATATTGTAAATATATGTATAGATTAACAGCTTGACCGGTAACGTTTCCAGTTCTTCAGGGAAATGGCCTTTTACAAGTAGGATAGCGCAATGAAGGAGACTTCTCGCGTAAACCAATGTGTTCAGGTGATGTGTACAGACTTCTTCCGGAACTATCATTATTCCTTAATATTCTTCCAAGTAAGCATGTATGCCAAGGGATTAAACAGTGTTTGTACCTCACACTCAGAAGACAAAATATGACCATTTATCAGAGATCCATTCATTCTCTCTTTTTATCTAGTTGTGTTTCTTTGTGTATCACTGTTCCTAGTGGTAACTAACTACATGTGAGTTTTATATTTTAAGTTACTGAACATACACAATTCCATAAATAAAAATCCCGCTTAATAGTGGACTTCAAAAACTTATGCATGCATGTTTAAGATTTTGCAGAAAAATAATTATTATTTTTAACACACATCTATATCCTTAACAATAAGAAATGTGACTCTTCTTAAAATATTCGCATTATTTTGCATTTTAGTGCATAAAATTGCAAAATATGTGTGTCATAGTAGAACAATGTTTATTAGCATTGGACTATTCTAATAAAATTTCATTCTAAATGAAGAGTTATTTGTTATTTCTCAAAAAACAGTGCATAAGACACCATTTGTAGTTAAATAACATTATAAAATTAGTTTTTAGTATTTTAAAACATTTATTATATTTCTTTCTTATGGTATTATGGAATTAAGTTCTCCCACAACATGCATCTGAATTGCTTGATTTTATTAATATATGTTGTAAATACTTCTGTTTATTAAGAGATACTACGAATTAGAACTATTTACTTAAAAATCAGGGACATTTTTCATTTTATATTACCCAAATTATATATATAATATATAATCAAAATATCTCTACAAGAGAGAGATGAATTAACATGATTAATACTTAAAATAATAACAATTGCTAGATAACAAGACAACAGAATTTAGAAGGAGATATGAAAAATTGAAACAACAGACTAAAATATAAAAGAATGGATGCTTCAGTATTATCAACATTGCTGACTTAGGACAGCTTGTATACATAAAATTTTCTTTAAAAAAATCTTTCTGTATAAAAGTGGGGTTGAACATGTTTTTTGGCCAGCCAACCTTCCCCTTTTTTTCTGTTAATAATACCGAGCAAATACCAATTGGAAATAATGGAAAGGAAATCTAAATCCATTATAAGGAAAAGGTAACTTACCCAAAAATTGCATACTGAAATGCAGAGCCCGTGCTATATATATATATATATATATAATGAATCGTGTACCTTTGTGCAATTAGAAAAAGCGGAAAACAGTATACTCGTACATTGTTTATAAAATTGTGAACTTCGAATCCTTCAGTTTTTAAATTTTTAATCACTAAGCAATAATAATGGTCATAAATTTCTACTCTCAAAATTTCTCACTTAAAATGGATTTTCTTAGTTCGTTAATTCCAGTATGAGCTAAAGTAAACAACAAAGACATAACTAATAAATTTTCAAGTATGTGGAAATTAAATGTAACTTTTATCACTGAAATATTTTTAAAAAATGTGCAATTATCACAATATAAATGTACAATTTCAAAAGAGCATTTTAAAAAAGTTAATATTAAAATTCGAAAAAAAGGAATAACAATCTAGAAGAAAAATATAATACAAAAGATGTTCTATTTCATTCTTTTTTTCCTTTAAATTACTGTATTTTCCTTTCATATATTGTTTTTCAACAGAATTATCCTTATACTCTTGAAAAAAACTCGTAAAATGTGAAAACTTGAGAGGAAACAGAATCAACAACGCGGCATTAATGGGAATCGAATGGAAAAGTCATGTTACTTTCCACTTTTTGCTCCATTTCAATTTTCTTATTATTTTTTCTCAATTGAATCATGAATGTTTCAGGAAATATTTTGTTACCCCTGTCATCCCTATTATACTTTTTTCACTAGTTTAATAAAAGAGAAAGAGAGATTGAGCTACAGTTTTTCTCCAAAAAAAAAAATAATGAGTTACAATAATATGTCTATGCTATAAAATCTTTAAGGGGACAAATTTATCAATACTATGTGAGTGAAATGGGAATTGTAATCTTTACAGGTTAAAATAAAATAGTTTTATCATAAATAAAGGCTCCCCATCAAAAATAAGAAAGCTGTTTTTAAAGTTATTAGGAATTGAATATGTGAATTGTGAATTTGTCCATTGCTGAATGTTTAAAGTGATTTTTTTTAGATACTAGGTAGACTTCTTGTGTGCCAACAAGTATAACACAAGGCTTACAAACGTAAGTCAATACTCAATCAATAGTGGAAGGAAGTTTTAAGTACAGGGATACAAGCACAAATGGGAAATCGAGAGGTAAAAAGAAACAAGACGGGATGCAAATACAATAAACACAGTACAAAATACAACATTGCTCACATGCAAAAACGGAGGCATTCAGTAAAAAAGCTTTATGCAATGGTGAAGGTTTCGAAGCACATGTGTGATCAGAATAAAATTTTCAAATTACAAATGCGTAAAAGCATGCATACACACAAATACTTAAGAATATACACACACACACACACACACACATATATATATATATATACGCACTTTAAAAAAACAGAGAGATACATAAATACACAGTAAATGTTAGCAAACACACAAAAAAATAATAAAATCATAAAAATATTTTTTAAAATTTACAATCTAAACAATACGAGAAAAAATGCTATTAATAAATGCACAAAATGATGTAAAAGAAGACTTGCTCTGAACAAAGGCAGAGAAAGGAGGAGGCCACGCTAAATTGTTCTTTTGTAGGGAATTCATGAGAGTACGTCTTTCGGAAGAGAATTTAGCACACGCAAATATTAGATGCTTGACATCCTGGACTGTGTCACTGGAGCAAGAACACTGGTCAGTAGGCGACAAATTAAAGCGTTTCAAATAGGCTTTAAAGTTTCCATGTCCAGTTAGAAACTGGCTAAGTATAAAATTGGGTTGAAAGTGTTTAGCCTTTAAACGTCTTTGAATAGAAGGAATAAATTCCTTGATGAAGAGTGCATTATTTGATATTTGATATAATTTATTCCACTCTGATTGTGAGGAGAATTTTTAAAAAGTAAAGTTTAATTCAGTAATGCACACACACATATCTCATGATTATATATGTATACGAAGTGTGCCACAAAATAAACGAGACTGGTCCAATAAATCATTGTACTTACAGAATTAGTTCTTTGTGATATTATCATCATTAAAGTAGACCCCTTCAGCATTTACACACATCTTTATTCGGTGCTTCACCTGCTGGTAACAGTTCTGGAACGATGTTTTTGGAAGGCTCTTCAAGAGACTCTTTCTTTTTGCCTGAACCTATTCAACTGATATAAAATGGGCTTGTATTAAGCAAGATTTCACTGTAGAAAATTTTAAAGAGTTGTATGGAGGCAAATAAGGTAACAAAAGGAGGATACCTCATCGTAGTAATGTTTTTTCTGGTCAGAAACTATTTGACAGTTAGGGCCGTGTGAGCAGATGCATTGTTTTGGTGCAGCAGCTATCCATAACTCCAAAGTTGTGACTTTTTCCTACTTTTTCACCAAGACGTCTTTGTACTTAGTTTAGTAGTGCTGATTAACAATCTGATCACTGATGTGAGTGAGAATCCACTTATATCATGAATCTTGGCATTGTTTTGGGCTGTAATCACTGACATTGGGCGCCCAATACGTTCATCAACCTCCACAGAGTTCCTTCTCCCTGAACACCGCGTATGTCATTTTAACTCACGTGCACGAGACAAAGTTTTAACTCCATCAGCTTCTGTAAACATTAGTGAAATTTCTTAAGGTGTACCAGAAACTTGATGTTAATTCGCTGTTCAGTTTTATTATTAGACATTTTTTTCAGCAGAATGCAGTTGTACGTGTTCACTCAACGAGGCAGTACTCCCTACTGGCGTGATCGGTTAAGTCAAAACTGGTCACATTGATAGAGTAGATGTGTGGGGGATGACGTCAACAAAATGTTTTTTCCAACTCCACTCTTTTTTTGAGCCAAATACACTAAGTATCGTTTTTTGTTTGTTTGTGCCAGATCTCGTTATATATGCACACTGGTGTCCAAATTTAAAGTTGCAATCATGTTTTCTACTCTTTCAAACACTTCGCTACTATTTTTTTAAAAAAAAAAGAATTCATATTATACATAAAGTGAACAAAAAAGCAAGAATCATATTCCAATTTTGTAAATTTTGACTGAAAAAGGAATTTTTGTTGTGGTTTTAAGTGAAAAACATTAAAGCTGCTTTCGCGGCTGAATTTGGTGCTTAAACTTTTGTATCACACTGTCCTAAGCACAAATGCATTTATTTTGATAAATACGTTCCCATAATCTTTTAGAGGAAGATTTTATATGGGTATCCGTTGGGTGGATTGAGGATGGGATATCTCAAGCAGAAATCATTCAAAATCTGAATGTTTCTCGAATGTTTATACCCAGACTGTGGAAACAAATTTAAACAATATTCACTGCTGTTAGAAGACTTGGACAAAGCTGACCAAAAGCTACACACGTACGGAAAATCGATATTTGACAACAAACGCATGCAGTCACAGATACATGGCAGCTAAGGAACGGGCAATTTCTTGACAAACTGTGTACAGTAGCTTAACTGAGAAGGCTCATTATATGTGCGATGGTCAATAGTATGTGTCCCTTTTAACCAATAACAGAAAATCTATCTCGTTTTCTTGGAGCCAAGAACATGTGTATTGGGTTTAAACATAAGTCAAGAGCAGTTTTGTGAAGTTTTAACTGATGAGTTCACGTTCAGTACAAATAGTGATTCTCCTCGAGTTTTCATTTAGATAGATCTTGAGACCATCGTTCTAAGATAAGAAAATACAATTGACTTGGTGGGTGAGGAATGCTAGTTTGGGAAGGCATTATATTAGACGACCGTATAACACTACACATTTTTGATACGAGTTCTGCTACAATGCAGCGAAGAAAAGATGAAGTCCTAGAATTTCATGTGAGCCTATTCGGAGAAGCAATTTGTCAAGATTTTACTTTTTTATAAATATAATGCGAAACCGCAAAGAGAGAGCTAATATTTTCGAAGACTTTCTTGAGGACAATGGTATTTGCTGGAATGAATAAACAGCAAAGTCTCCTGACCTAAATCCTATCGAGCATGTTTTGCTGTGCTTTAAGATGACCCTTCAAACACTCAGTTCAACATACACACAGTTTTTACCCTTCAAACACTCGCCAAACGTTAATATATGCGTGTTGACTTCCCGACATAAGACGGAATTAACAAATTAATATTTAACATGAGAGCTCGTTGTGAAGTCTGTATAGATACACGGTGTAGCACGTTCCTAATTAGAGATTAAATTTTTTTTATGATTACACAACGCGTATTTTAAAAATATTTTTTTTTCTAATTTGCACATTACAAGAAGTAACCCCCATTAAGATTTTATTTGTAAGCATAATTTTAGAGTATTTGGAACGTATGTACAAAAACTTATCCCAGATAATAAAGAAATATATGCGAAGCTATTGTATTTTTCGTGTTTTCAACCTTAATTTTGGAAACCAGTATAATATATATATATATCACCACTTAATGCTTCGTCGTGAAGGATTACATTTTTTAACTAATATGTTGGTGATTTCGTGGTCGTAGCAGCATTTTGGACGCTTTGTACTTTTGAATGGACATTTATTTTACATTAACATAGTACTAGGGATTGCAATATCGGACCAAAAGCTCAATAGCTGTATTCGGTATTTTTTAGATCTTAATACAGGGACACCGGTTTTAATACCGGTAGAAGAAATTTTAGGATAGGGAAAAAACACAGGAGTTTATTTGTTTTATTTGCCAATATGATTGGGGAGTGCAAATATCACAAAAATTAAATAGTAACTTATAAATTATAACAGTATATAAAGAATCACAAAAAAGTAAAAGAACATCTTATTTATGTAAATCACACAAAAAATTGTAAATATCACTATTCAGTCTGTGATACTATTACGTATTTTTGAAATGTGATCTTAAAAAACATAATGTATCACTTACACTGCATGACATGCAAATACAATGTGAATAACAAACTCACTAATTTACAACGTATGGAAATATTACCTAATTCCTTCACAGCTACAACCTTGTATTCACAAACACGAATATCAGACTACGAATCCTGCGCGTGTGCAGTATCGCTCTGAGCTGTAATAGGATAGTTTTGGACCTCCTCCTTGGATGATTCTCATATTTATCTATTTTCTTGATTGTACGAGGCAACTTTATATTCAATCCAATAAATTTCGCCCGTTAGAGAGACATAATATAAAAAAAACGCATACTGTTTTGCTATGTTGGTGATCCGTGAACATATAGTGGAGATAATTTTAAAAATCTCTAGTAAACACCGAAAATACCGTATTTTAACTTGTGAATACCGGTATTACAAAATTGTACAAATGGCTCAAAATACCGGTATACGGTATACCGGTATCGCAATCCCTACATAGTACATATATCACACACACAGAAACACGACAAGAGCTAGCGTAGTAACATACCAAAAAAAGAAGCTTAAATCATCAAGAAAATTCGAGTATTTATACAAATTGCAAACCGGAAAAAGGCAAATTTTTATAATTTTTACAAAAAGATCCTCTAATTGGTCCAGAAAATTTGGAATATGAGGTTTGTATAAGTCCTAAATTAAAATTATTTTTAAAGACATGATGTTATATGCAGTTAGATTTGTAAACTAGTAGTTGATCATAACGGAAGTCCTGGACAGTTTAGGACCATTAGGACCATTATAGATTAAAAAGTCTTGAAAAGAAAATTAACGTAAAACACACACACACACATATATATATATACATAGCTTTGATTTCGAAGACTTATTCAACTCTATTGATATAGAGGATATGATTAAAGTACTTAGAAATGTTTATATTAATTATTCATTAAATAAATTGATAAACTATGATAAATATAATATTATTATACAATTTGTTTTGAAAGAAAATTACATATTTCATAATGACTCTTATTATCAACAAATTAAAGGTCTGCCACAAGGTGGCCCAGCTAGTAATAGTCTGGCTAATATCTATTTACACTATTACAAGAATGAAAGAATTGATACAGACTCTTGTTACTTTTTTAGATACATCGATGATCTAATTATTTTCAGTAATAAAATTGACTTTACTCCTATATTTAATTATTATCCAACCTACCTGAAATTATTAAAAACCAATTGCAATATAGAGTCAGTAAATTTCCTTGATCTAGAATTAAAAGTTGAAAATAATATGCTAAAAAGTAATATTTTTGATAAAAGAGACTCTTTTGATTTTAATGTTATAAAAATGCCATATTGGAACAGTACCCTTCACATTTCAATTTTTAGAAATATCATTCTAAATTATATAAAAAGAAATAATGATTTAGTATCTGAAGAAGTATTGAGAATTAATAATTATAAAAAATTCTTTCAAAGTTGCCTAAACTATAACTATCCAGCTAATTTTACTTATAAATATATGTCATCAAAGTTATAGCTATTTAATTATTTTTATTTAAAGTATTCATTTCTATTTAGTTTATAGTATATAATTTTCTTGTTATATTTCTTAATATATTTTCTATAGTATATAATATTCTTAATATATGCTTATATTAAGTTTAGTTACTAAAAATATATATAAATGGTGCCTTTATTCTTAGTATTGCTGTGTTTTTGATGCATTGAGTCAGTACAATTGTGGAATCTGTATACATCGGGTAAGATTAGAGTTTCTTTGCTCATTTACATTATTGTTAATTATGATTATATTCATTATTAACCTCTCTTGCAAATATTTTTGTTTATACATATTTATATTTGTCTATTTCTTCCGAATTCTTATGGTAATTTAATATTGCAATTTCTATTCTATTGCTGTTATATTCACCCACGTGGGTTTTAGGCTTTTGCCTTAGTTTATACTGGGAGCTATTATATAGAAAAAATTTCTGCTGCAGGAGAAGGTTGAGATCTCACAACATTGTTTAATCCTGTTTCACTGTCCTAAACCAGTGACAGCTCGAGAAATCATAATACTTTTCCCCTCTAGCTACATTTCTCTTTTTTGATTTGTCATGGTTCCATGTTCTTGGTTCTTCCGGTCTGATCTTAAGATTCTTGGGATTTATTAGTCTTCTTTTTAATTATTTACTGCTATATATATATATATATATATATATATATATATATGTGTGTGTGTGTGTGTGTATATATACATATATGTATATATATAATATGTGATATATATATATACATACACATATATGTATGTATTTAAATTTGTATGTGTGTGTGTTTTACTAAAGCAAATATAACTTAATTTTATAAATGACGATTATTTATATAATCTGTTTTTTGTTAATATTTTTACAAAAAGGAAGTAGATCAGATTTAATTTAATTACATTTTATTTTTGACAACTGGTATAATTCGCTTTTTTTATCAATAAATAGCACGTCTTTTCTCACCTTTTCTGAAAAATATGCCTTGAGTGCATGGCATGTATACTTAGCTTTCCAGACAATTTATATGTAATGAAGTCAACCTTCCTTTGAACAGGAAATTGCTGTCTAGGAGAATTATAATTATGCTAAAAATAAAATCACCGTAACTAAATTATTTTTGGCAACAGCTGCATTCATTTTCATATGCCGAACCTAAAAAAAAACCTACTCATATAATTTTAAGCAATACTACATTATTATTTTTAGGGTTGTTCTGTTGTTGTTTTTATCAAAGTTAATGCAACATAATATTATTATGTATTTTGCAGGATATCATTAAACATGATAAAATGTTCAAAAATTAGCTATGTGAATTTTTTTAAACGGTCGCAAGGCTTTTTTAAATTTTTTTTTTATTATTTTCTCTTTCTTTCTTTTTTTCTTCCTTTTTTAGCTGACAGAATTCATTTGTAACGAAATATTTTATGCCCCGTTTTTTTTAAGGATTATAATTAGCTGCAGATGATTTTAAAATTAATTCTGTGAATTCATTATAAATGAGCTTTGTTCATTTACTTTTGTATGTTAGATACTGTTATTGTAATTTTTTGAGCATTTTGAAAATGTAGTTGTTTATAAAAATACGACTTAAGTAAAAATACAGGAAATAAGTTAAAAATGAAAAATAATTTCTTTTGCTCAGTATTTATCAATATTCTAGAGATTTCCTTGTTAACTTTCTAAAATATTTTTAAAAAAGTTTCAAGAATTTTGTGTATAAATTCCATTTTTTTCAAAAGATTAGTATTAGTATTATATTTTTATTTGTTTATTTTTCAGCCATAAAAAAGTAAAAGTAGATAAAAATTTCTTTTTTAAATAATAAAAGCAATTTTTTTTAATAAAAAATGTATTTGAATATTCATTGCATCATGATAATAAACCATTTTTTATTTAGATGTATAAATTTATCAAAATCAACGATAGTTTTAAATTTTAAAAGATATTCAGCAATTATAGAGAATTACTTATATGATCATAACAATTTTGGAAATTATTCTGATGTTAAATAAAATACATCAACCTTCTTATTTTTTTCAACCTTTTTTTTTCTCTTTGAAATACTAAAATTATACATTTGTTATTATATTCTACCTTCTATTTCTGAAAATCACATTTAAATTGAAATCAAGAAATAAATGCATCTGGAAATACCTCTAATGTTTTCAATAAACGATCTTAAATATATTCTTCGTTAAGGTATTACACTAATTATTTTTAATATAGCAACAAAAAATTTCTAGTTTTATAACTCGGAAAAATTAATTCCTATTATGAATCTCTGGAATGAATGGAATCTGGGAACTAATCTAGAATGAAAAAAATATGGGCAAAAATCCGGAATGGAAGAAATTTGATTATGAATCTGGAATGAATAAAATATGTGAATTAATTTAGATAGAGGAAATATGAGGATAAAGTCTCTAACGACAGAACTTAGGTGACTATTATTGATTGTTCTTTTTCTTAGTATTTATTGTTAAGTATCTAATTCTGTATTTTTATTGTAATATTCTTTCTAGATAAAATAAGTAATGTTTGTGTATTTCTCTTCAGAAATGCCGGAATTTTTATTCTGATAGTTAAATAAAACTTAAAACTAAAAAATGCATTACTTATTTAACTTTTTAATGTCATTGGCTTATATATATACGTCTTACTGTTATACGTCAACCAGAGCGTTATATACCCCAGACGAATATATCCGTCTTTTCGAAATGCTATTCATTTCTTTACTTGGCTATCAGTAAATCTATTCCAAAGGCCTTGGAATACAGTACAATAACCTTGGTAGTGTTTGGAAAGGGTTTACTTATTCCACAGAAAAATTTGCTTATTTGTGCATTTTCTTTTCCCACCAATACACTGCATACGAGAGCCTATTAGAGAAACGGGAGAGTGAATCGCGTAACTTTTAACCAGCATTTTAAGGTTTAAGCTAATACAAGATAAATTAAATTAGTACCACATATTTTTTTCAAACAATACTTGAGAATCCATTATTTCCATAATAATTAAAATCATCACAAGCTCAAATAGATCAATAACAGAGCACAGCATCAACAATTCTCCTAGTTCTCGGAATGTCTACGGAAATCGTTAAAACGGAAACAAAGCTTAAACACCATCCCATCGGTCTAGATGAAATTTTCAAAATTTTCGAATCCACATCCAGTTATCGACCTTTTGTGGTTACTTCCAATGATCAATGAGATGGAAACCACGTACATGACCTATTTTGAATAAAAGTGCGTTTAAGGGAGAAATGGAAGGATTCCAGATTGTTAACGCGCGACTGCAATCCAATCGGAATTGGAGATTTCCTTCCTCAACCCCCCAACCATCCGTCTGGAAAGAGTTCTGCCGATTTCAACAGAATTCTCAATGTCGCGTGACGTAAAGGCGATGCTATGTATATGCCGATGTCTCCAAAACTCAAATCCGATTCCTTCTGCTCAAGTTAGTACCTTAACTTTTAGAAAGCGATAGATGTCAATAGTGCGGTTCCTTTGCCATTTCTGTTTTATATGGGAATGACTTTTCGATTGGGAAGACATGTCGCTATACATCGATGTTAAGGATGCAAGGAGGGAAGACCTTTTAATTTGACTGCATAAATTCGAAATTCCAATGTATTGGCAGCGGTATATGGAAATTTAGGGGAGATAATGTTTGTATTCGTAAAAGTCAGTAGGAAAAGTAGTTTGCAGAAAGAAGAACTAGGCTTCTTCATACATATATAATGAAGATAGTTTTACATATTTCATTACGAAATTTATCAAATACTTTGATTTAATGAATTTGTAATTGATATTTGTTTTTATAAAAATACACCGTTAAATCTGAAATGTATAGATATATATATAACGCGGGTAATATATAATAACCATAAATATATGATGATTATAGTTTTACATATTTCATTTCGAAATTTAACAAATACTTTGATTTAATGAATTTGTAATTGATATTTGTTTTTATAAAAATACACACAGTTAAATCCGGAACCTATATATCTACCTCTCTCTATATATATGTATAACGCACGTAGTATATAATAACTTCATGAATATGTAATGAGGAGAGTTTTACATATTTCATTTCGAAACTTATCAATTACTTTAATTTAATAAATTTGTAATTGATATTTGTTTTTATAAAAATATACCATTAAATCCGGAGTATAAAGCCCATTTTTAACACAAATTTGTGGGTGTGCGTTATACCCTGGGTATAAAAATGATAGCTTAGAATTTTTTTTAAAAGAATAGACAGGTATAAAAAAACACCTTCTACATGTATCGAAAAAATGTTTATTTAAAGGGAAATGAGACATTCCTATTGAGAGAATTTAAAAGGTTGCAATTTTAAAAGTATAATATTTTTTTTTCAAAATCCTGGGATAATACCTCGCAAATAAATGGCATCAAAACACAAGAGCATTGCACAAGTACATTTTAGGTTCCTTTGTAAACATAGGGTGCGCTCTATACAGCCAATATATCGTAAAATCCGGCGTATAATGCGCACTTTTAACACAAAAAATAATATCGATATTTAAGTATGCGTATTATACGCTGGGTATAAAAATGATAGCTTTAAAAATAACAAAAGAGCTCAGCATGCAAACAAATTATCCCTATACATTACGAAATACTGTTTATTTAAAAAAAAATGACATGCCTTATGAAATAAAAGAGTTGAAGTTATATTGAAGTATGTTATTTTTTCAAAAGTCTGGGATAATACCTCGAATAATTGACTTCAAAATATAACAGTATTGTATACTAACATTTCAGATTTCTTCGTAAGAAGGAGGGGGGGGGCTGCGTTATACTGTGAAAGTACCAAAAAAATAAAAAATGCAGCTTGAAAGTATAGGTGCGCGGTATACGTCAGATTTTACGGTACCTAAACATTAAAAAAAATGCCTCTTGAAAGAATGGGCATGCATTGTACCGGTAATTGACAATAAATTATAAAAAATTAAAAATAATAGTCGAAATTAATTATAAGTATCTATAAGAATTTCAAAAGCATGCTAATCAGTACGTTCAACTGTGATAATCATACACTGTTAATGAATACCATTCTTTTTAAAGTCTTGCACAAATTTTTCCTCAATAGCTAGATTTTTTCAATATTAAAGTCCATTTATAAATGATATTTAATACTAAGAATGTACAAGAAAAAAAAAGTGTTGTAAAAATACTAAAAAAATAAAAAGAAATGGTTGATATTAATAATAGACTATTTAATTAAATTAAATTCATTTTGCTTGAAATAAGCTTTGAATCTCACGCGAATATGCAATTGAGATAATTGTTTCTACTTAATTAAATTATTCAACTGTCTTACAGAAAACGTGTTTTTTCATATAATGCCATTAATAATTCAGTATTATTATTTCTTAAGGACCGATAAGAAAACTTAAGAAAATATGATAAAGCATAGAAATCGATCTCTAAAATGAAATAACGTAAGTTTTTAATAATAAAAAAACTGAATTACTAATGCGAGAAGTGTAATATATTTTCATTTAACTATATTTTTTCATAAACTGTAGTCATGATTGAATTACAAAGAAATTTAATTGTTAAGATAATATCAAATATCTTTAACAAAGCTGTGCCACTATAATTGCTCAGTAAAAACAGCAGCTTGCAGTTGCAATTTTGAATTCCTACAGGAAAAACGTGAGGGTATAGTATGGGATCCTGTGTCATATTCGAAATCCAGAGCTAGTGAGAGTTATATTAACGCAACCCGTAATTTTGAGTCTCGGTCAATAGACTACATTTGAGCTGGTATCTCTATTCAAACTACCACACCAGTAGAAGACATTGAGCATCGATATATTTAAAATGTATCAGTTTTCTCTAATCGGTTTGAACTTCCGTGACACTAGGACTCGAATAAATGACACGCCCATCACGAGTTTGTGACCAGAATCACACGGCTACAAAGGCCAGCTAGAGCAATACCAGGTCTAATAGTCTCATACCAATGATAAGTCGGAGGTTCCCTCCACACAATCACATTTTTAGATCATTTATGCTCTGAAAAAATCTAAATTCCAGAAAGGAAACTTCAAAAGAAAAGAGAATTTGAAGATTATAATACTTCTTTACAAATTTTAATGATGCTAGCAAGTGATGCGTCAAAACAATTTTACAAATTATTGAATAAATTTAAACATTGTGAGGGTTTGTCCGTGTAGCCGCTTAGTGTGAGAGAATTGGAAGGAAAACTACCCACAGTCAGTACAAATTCTATTTATCAACAATTCTCAAATAAGACACAAATTCAACAACTCCAACTAAGAAATACACCAATTACTAAATATGTGAAGCAATGGCGGGGTAGACGAGGTACTAGGAGAATTAACAGTAAATTGGATCCCATACGTCTAGACAATACACCTTCTTATTCATTTCGTTCTAATCCAAATTTAACGCTTAATTGACCAAATCGTCAATCTTAATATTAATCAAATAAGTAACGAAGTTCTCTTGCCTAGCTTCACGCTAATCAATCACTGCTATCCGTTAGCAGTCACTCTAGAACCTCTATCTTTCTAAAATTGAATGTTTAATCTGTATATGCAAGTCTTCATTTACATAATCACATCTTCTTCTTCGGAAGAAAGTTTTCATTGAATAAATTTTAAAGACCCATTTTTTTCCCCAAGAGGACTTTAAGTAAGAAGAACACGAATAGAACTGTTACGACATTTTTGGATTTATAAAAACTTCTACATGAAAATAAATATTGATAAAAAGGAATCATATCAATAAAAAATATCATCTGTAAATAATTTTTTGCATTACATATTTAATCCCTTGAGCAACGTGTAACCACTACTGCATACATATTATGTATTGGGCTAAATTCCATTGTAACTCCACGGGGATACATTGCTCATTTAGATGTACAACCAGTAACCACACACAGCATAGGAAACATTATAAGGTAGACTTTCTTATATTGGGATTGTACAAAATTACAAAAGTTAAGTTACAAAATATCTTGGTTGCAAAAATTTGAAAAAAAGGACAATTAGAACTAAAATTACAAATCTTTGAAAAATTGGTCGAAATGTTTCTTAGAACAAAAACTTTTACATAAGTGTGCTGCTATTTTAGTTGTTTCTTCATTTTCTTCATTATAAATAGATAAATCCATGAAAGAGTCACTGTGGTATTCATCAGTCCCCGGCAAATATTTCCATTCAGTATCAATATCGATGAAATCCGATGACAAGAAAAAGTTGTGGCGTTTCTACGAATTTCTTCTTTTTTCTTTAAAATAAAATAATTATTTCGTCCAACCTTCATTGAGAAACCAAACGTGATTTATGTAAATGAGGAATATTATATAAATTTTGTTTTCGCGAGTTAAAGGGGAGTGTTAAGTGAAGTAAAGTGAAGCAAATGATCTGTTGACACATAGTTGTTGACAAGCTGAAGCTGATGCGTTTGATGTGTGCAAGTAGAAGTGGTTAGTGAAGATTGAAAAGCAATGGAATTAAAGATTACGGATCGTGGAGCCATCGTCAATTGATCAAGCTAAAGAAAATGCCTGAAGTTTTCCTTAAAGGATCCGAAGCATTAAGGATTCAGGCATCGTAAAATTGATTAAGTAAAAGCTAATTATAAGTGTGCGATGTAGTTGTAAATGAGCGTGTTTCAGCTTTCTTAGACTCAGTTGAAGTTCTGTAATATTATCCCCGCAATTAAGTATCTCAACTCTGCACTCTACCATTGTTTATATACCTTGTGTTGTGTCTGTTTCTTAATAATTAATAAGAATTATTAAATCAATTTAGATTGGAATAATGTCTGTGGATTATTTAGTTCCTCCTACACATCTAGCCGGGTTTACAGATAGAAAAGAGGGTTCGGATGTAAGGAGTAACCAGAGGTTAACACAAAGTTATATTAAACAACAAAAATGTTTTTTTTTAAATTTAGAAAAAGATACGAAACACGAACCAACGTGCAACTTAGAGTCAAAAGGAAAAATGAAATGCGTATCGTAACGCCAAGGTCAATATCAATTAACTTTTTCTTTTCACTATTCATTTACTTTCACATATTAAATCGCCTCTTACATTTTAGTTCATGCTTAAAACTTATAAAAAATTTAAAACTGAATTTTGAGAATTAAGATTGCGCTTTCTAGTGTTTCCAGAAATCTGGGATATTTGGGAACACTATAAAGCGCAGTCTGGTGCGCAAGGGGTGAATGATTTGATAAACACCAAAAGAAAGAAACTTATTTCATTTAAATCTTAACTCTCTGTGAATTCAGTTTTATATTTTTTTTAAGTTGTAAGAGGTGATTTAATCAACAATGAAAAAACAGCAAATTCGCCATTATAAAAATTATGAAAATTGCAAATGATAGAAAATTAAAATAGTTAAAAAGGCGAGAAAAGAATTCTTCAGGCTACATCTTCATGATTCAATTTTCTGAGCTCTAAAAGCGTGCATGTAATAAAAATAATTTCTCGAGGGAAATTATTTAAGACATTTAGCTTAACTTTTTAAAAATTCACATAACCTGGGTATCCTCCAATAAAGCCGTGTAAATGGCATCCATTTTATTTTTATCAAGACATATTTCTATATTAATCATTAATTATTAATTGCGTAGGCGTTACCTCAGTATAAAGTATAAGCCTCCAGTTAAATCAAAATATTTTTTTAAGTAATCCCTAAAGAAAGAGGACATTTCACTCACTATTTTTAAAATCTTTTTCTTTGCCATGAATATATAGGGGAACGACGCTAATATGCGATTTTTACAAATGTTTTTATTTTCATTTGTATGTGGATGGATTATACGCCATTTCTTGTGATTTTCCATTTTTTTCAGCTACATTTGATAAGAAAATTTTAATGAGGTTATTTTTTATTTATTTTATATTTTACAAAATAACAAAGAAAACTATTAAATGCAATCCACAGAAGAGAGAATGAAAATTTTGGATTATGTTTATAAACCAGGGTTAATATACACTTAAGAGCCAAAATATTATTACCACCTGTCAATAACGAGTTGGCCCACCTTTGGAGCGCAACACAGCTTCAACCCGCCTTTGCATGGATGCCACAAGTCCTTGGTAGATGGCCGGAGACAGATTGTACCAGACGTTTAAGCAACGGTCATGCAAATCCGAGATATTGCGAATTGGTGGTCTTTGAACTCTGAGCTGCCGTCCCATGACATCCCAAATGTGTTCTATCGGATTGATATCCGGTGAGTTAGGCGGCCAGGACATTAAGATAACTGGTAAGTGAAGGTGCTTTAAATTTTGTATTTTTTTTTATTTTACTTTTAAAAAATAGAGGGCATTTTGCTGCTTCTATAGATGTATTATTTATGAAAATTCGATCAAAGAAAGCAAGAAAATTGAATTTTAAAATTGTAAATAAATGTGATGTAACTGTGATTCAGGTACACTTTCTTCAAAGCCCGTTGTGTATTCAATATGTATTGTAAAAAACTAAATATTCTATTCGAAGAATGCAATTTTTCAATATTATATGTTCAAATTTAGTGAAAATTATACATTTTTTGTGCAAAAATTACGGAAAATGTAAATAATTTGTTACAAAATTTTGAAAAAAAAAATTTGTTTTTTAAAATGTTAATTATTTCTAGTTTTGCATTTATAAATACTCAGTATAGGTTTTAGATTATAAATGAAGTGGATATAGTACAAAGTAGATTTTGAGGATTATCCTGTATTAAATACACAGCTTCTAAAATATACATTTCATTTTAACTAACTCCTTATTTTTAACATTTGAATGCTAATAAATAACTCTATAAGTTTATTATTTTTGGTTTTACATGAAAATAAATAAATATTCATATGTATGAATACAAAAACAGAGATTATTTTGTTATAAGTTTTAAAAACACAGTTCTATTTAAATTAGGTATGAAATTAACTTTTTAAATTCATCCAAGACATGTCTTTGTGTATTTTTATACCCATAAAAATATGTATAAGGAATTTTGTAATATCCTGTAATGATGATGTTCAAAGGGAAGTAAAAATACTAAAACTTATAGACATAAAATTTTGGTATTTTAAACGGAAGAAGATGTAAATCTTTGATAACACGTATTAATGAAGTAGGGAAAGGGTAATTAAAAGGATTTCTAAACAATCTTGAATTTGAAACTTACATTTTAAAAACTGAAAAATGATGCAAAATAATCCAATTAACAATGGTATGATTTTATAGTGTATTAAAATATATTATTTTACAAACCATAGATGAATATATCTTCATTTGCAATTTTCACAAAACGCATTTTTTGGTGATTCCGGTACACTTTCCTCAAAATCTACTTTACCTATAGTGCTGATATTTTGCGTATACAAGATTAACAAATTTTTTAATAAGATAATTAATCCGTTTTCAAACAAACATCCAGAAATTTCAGATATGCGCAATTCTGCAAAATTTAAAGACAATTTGAATCACTAAATTTAAAAAAATTTAAATATTTATAAATTGATATTTTAAAACTTCATTTCGTTCATTTATAGATTGTTATTTTTTCAAAAACTCCGTGAAATTTTATAGCTATATACCAGTAGATTTTATGCAAAGTGTACCTAAATGTAAAAGCATGCTTGAAAATAAAAAAAAATAGTTATTGATTAATTATTTGCTCTTACAGATTTATTTGTAATTAAAAAAGAAACTTTTTTACATTAACAAATACATAAATATACAGAAAATTCAACGGAAAAATTTATTTTTTCGTTTCTTTAAATTTAAGTAGGGAGAACCATTTAAAATGATCCTGGAACCACTCCAACTCAATTTTAGCCTTGTGACACGGGGCGTGTCCAGGTGGAACATTCTTTTCCAGCTAGAAAAACAGTGGCCATGTAAGGGTGCAATTGGTCCGCAATGATGTTCAATACCCTTAGCATTCTTGTCTTCTCTACCACAACCACGTGTCCCAGAGACGCCCAAGAGAACGCCTCCAAAAGCATAATACGCCAATAACCGGTCTGTGTATGACCTACTGTACATTGAGGGAGAAATTATTCGACTGGAAGACGGCGTATCCTGACACGGCCATAGGCGTGATGAATGAAAAACCGTGATTCATCTGACCAGCAACTCTAGCCCACTAATCCATGGACCAGTCGCGATGTTCCCGTGCCAACACAGGTGCAGTTGGCGTGACGCTTGCCAGCAAAGGCACAGAGTGGGATGTTGCTGCGTAGCCCCATATCCAACAGTGTCCGCTGAACAGTGTGTTCCGATACTATTCTACTTGCTCTGCATTGTATTGGGCTGTCAGC
>BMAO01003740.1:0-26281 GCA_019973975.1 Trichonephila clavata | reverse complement strand
GAGAAGCTCGTGGTCTGAATGAGTTAAATTTGTAAAACCTGACATTAAGAAAGGTAATGTTAAACCATTAAATTCATTTAACAAATCAAATGTAAATACTACTGTTGTCAAATGTAACCAAGTAAAATCAGGGGTAAAATTAGATGTTGGTCAAAGTAACAATTGCATTCTATGTTGTCAAAGCCATGCCTTATTCAAATGTCCAACTTTCAATTCTATGAATGTAAATGAAAGATGGCAAGTGGTACGGAACAATAATTTATGTACCAATTGTTTGAGGAGTAACCACAGGCTTGATACATGTAGAATAGGATTCTCTTGTAAAAACTGTTCTGAAAGACACCATACATTATTACACAGATATTCAGTCAGTCCTTCAGCAGATACTCAAGCAAATTCTGCTGTGACAGTGTCTAACAATTGCACACAATTGACAGAAGGTCACGTATTGTTGTCCACAGCATTAATAAATGTTAAATCTAAACATGGTCAACAAATAACTTGCCGTGCTTTGATAGACAATGCTTCTCAAAATTCTTTGATTTCCAAGCAATGTGCTGATCGCTTAAAATTGCCATTAAAACACACCAATCTATATAATATAGGTGTAAATGAAACATTTGCTGAAACTTCATTATATTCGACAAATTTGGAATTTTTTTCTTGTGTTTCCTCTGATAAATTTCAAGTAAAAGCTTTGTTAGTCTCGAAAGTCACTTCAGCTATGCCAAACTTTCCAATTAAATATCATGAGTGGCCTCATATCAAAGATCTAACTCTTGCTGATCCAACGTTTTATATTGAAAATGAAATAGACATTCTTCTAGGTGCTGATGTTTTTATGACAATAATTTCAGGGACTCCTATAATGGGACCCAAAGGTACCCCATCAGCATTGCCAACAAAATTAGGTCATTTATTGTCAGGTACCATAAATACACCATATAATCAAAATTCATCCCTAATCTGTCACACCCTTTTAAACATAGACCATTCTTTGAAACAATTTTGGGAACTTGAATCTGTTCCTAAGGAAATTCCGTCAAAGGATGAGGATGAGCTATGTGAGTCTATATTCGTAAATTCTCATATTCGCAATGCTGATGGTAGATATATTCTAAAAACTGCCATTTAGAGATGATTCAAGTCTTGGAGATAGTAAGGAGGGTGCATTAAAACGATTCTATTCTCTTGAAAGAAAACTTCACTCTAATAATCAATTAAAGGAACAATACACAGAATTTATGGAGGAATACCAAAACCTTGGTCACATGACGCCTCTCGCATCAGATGTAAAATCTCCACATTATTTCTTACCACATCATGGTGTGATTAATGATAATAGTTCCACAACCAAATTAAGGGTGGTGTTTGACGGCTCATTCAAAAGTACAAAATGGAAATTCTTTGAATGACATTCTGCTGACTGGTAAAAAACTACAGTCAGACATTTTTCTAACTTTACTTAAATTCAGATTCTTCCAATTGCCTTTTCTGCTGACATTGCAAAAATGTATAGACAGATATTAATATCACAAGATGATGTATGCTTTCAACAAATATTTTGGAGGAAGTCTCCAGAGGAACCATTAGGGATTTTCAAATTAAATACAGTTACCTATGGTACATCTTGTGCCCCATTTCTTGCCATCCGAACTTTGAAACAATTATGTGAGGATGAAAAACATCGTTTTCCACAGGCAGCTAAGCTCGCAAAAGATCATTTCTATGTTGACGATTTGTTAGCCGGTGCTGACTCATTGGACTCGGCTAGGAAAATTGTTCACGAACTGCAAAATTTAATGTCAGCCGGTGGATTTGAGCTGCGAAAATGGTCATGCACTCATCCAGAAGTCTTGTCAGACTTGCCAAACAGTCTAAAGACAAATATTTCCTCACATTCATTTAATGATGAGTCCACCCAGAAAATTCTTGGCTTATTCTGGGATCTAAACGAGGATTCCTTTAAAGTAAGAGCAGTCTTACCAGACCAGGTATCCCCAAAGAGACAGATGCTATCAATCATCGCACGCATCTTTGATCCTCTGGGGTTTGTCTCTCCCTCAACTATAATTTTAAAGATTATTCTTCAAGACCTGTGGAAGGCAGGGCTTGACTGGGATGATGAGATATCATCAGACATTCTTAAAAGATGGAATCGGTTTCAAGCAGAAATTTCATGCCTCAAACAAATAAAGGTTCCCAGATATGTTCAAACACTAAATGCTAAACACTGTGAAATTCGTGGGTTCTGTGACGCCTCCTCAAAGGCATATTCAGCCGTAATATACTTACGTGTTGTTTCTGATTCGCCACACTTATTCTTAATGGTTTCAAAAACTCGTGTGGCACCTGTACAAACAATATCATTACCTAAATTAGAGCTTTGTGGTGCTCTGCTTCTGGCTGAACTTCTAGATACATTTAAGAGATCTCTTAACATCACTCACGATACTTATTTATGGTGTGACTCAACAATTACACTGAGTTGGATAAATAATCCACCTGTAAAAGGAAATCAATTTGTGCAACACAGGGTTGGAAAAATTCACACACTAACCTCAAAAGAATCTTGGCATCACATTCCGGGAAAATTAAACCCGGCAGATTGGGCAACAAGAGGCCTCTACCCGAAACAACTTCTTGAAAATTCAGAGTGGGTAACTGGTCCAAAATGGCTTCATGATTTCCATCCTTCTTCCAATTCATTTCTTCCTTTCTCTGAACAGCCTGTTCCACTTGTTTCTATTGATCAGTCTGAATCATTAAGTGACTCTGTTGTTCTTTCAACTGGTGTTGATAATTCTCTTAGTTTCTTGGATAAGTTTTCCTCGTACATGAAAGTAATTAGGACTGTTGCATGGATATTCAGATTCTACCATAATTCCAAATCAGTGTCCAAAGTTACTGGGCCTTTATATACACATGAATTAGAAACCTCAATCAAAAAGGTATCAAATTGTTACAAAATGGAGAATACCATACAGAACTTAATCTCTTGAAATGTATATATAAACAAGCCTCTTCCCAAATCTAGCAAACTTCAGTCTTTGAATGTATTCCTTGACTCTGAGGAAATTCTTCGTGTCGGAGGACGTCTTCGTCTCCAACAAACTCTTAAATTTGAACAAAAGCATCCTATGCTCATACCAAAAAATAATCACTTTACAAGTCTAATCATTAGACATTTTCATAGGGTCAATTTCCATGCTGGGCAGGAACTAGTTTTATCCCTCATTCGTCAGCAGTTTTGGATACCTAATGGTAAATCAGCTGTCAGAAAAGAACTGCGCAACTTCCTAGACTGTTTTAAGCTTGTGGCGAAGCCTGTCTCTCAAATGATGGGTGATCTACCCATCGAACGAGTCACCCCTTGTCGTGCTTTTGAAAAAGTAGGCATTGACTTTGCTGGACCTATCACGACAAAGTGCCAACATACTCGCAAGACCAGCAACTTCAAATCTTACATCTGCCTCTTCATCTGCATGTGTACTAAAGCAGTGCACCTTGAACTCGTATCTTCGCTATCAGCAGCAGCATTTTTGTCAGCACTGCGTCGATTTGTGTCACGCCGTGGCTATCCATCAGACATTTATTCTGACAACGGTACAAATTTCGTTGGTGCTTCAGCTTACTTGAAGGACTTGTTTAAATTACTTCACAACTCTAATGTCCAGGACTATTCGTCAAGCAAAAACATTCAGTGGCACTTCATTCCTCCATATGCACCGAATTTCGGAGGTGTGTGGGAAGCCTCAGTCAAACTCACAAAGCATCATTTGCTCAAAACCTTAAAGGCGGCTGTGCTGAACTTTGAAGAGTTAGCTACAATCCTGTGCCAAATCGAGGCGTGCATAAATTCACGTCCTCTTTATCCGCTATCATCAGACCCTAAGGATCTCCAGGTGTTAACACCCGGACACTTTCTTATCGGGTGTCCCTTGCTTGAACTCCCTGATCACAGTCTGACTAACCAATCCTTGAGTCTTCATTCTAGGTGGTCTCTTCTGATGAAGTTGAAAAGGATGTTCTGGTCTCGCTGGCAGCTCTCCTACCTCAACACCTTGCAGTCCCGAACCAAATGGATGCAGGGCCAGAAAGACTTCACGGTAGGATCCCTCGTCCTAATCAAGAATCCAGCCTCTTTCAGCACCAGGTGGACTCCCGGAAGGATTGTGGCCACACATCCTGGAGCTGACGGAATATGCCGCGTCGTCACTATCCAGACTTCACGTGGAGTCATGACAAGACCAGTCTCTCAAGTTGCAGTCTTGCCCCTACCACCATCGACTACATCTTCCCGCCCCCCGGAGGATGTTAAGAATAGTTGACTCCTTTCGCCGTCCAGAGATGGCGCCACGAACTGAACTTCGTTTTCTGGAAGCCGGTGTGATTTCGGCGGGAAAATGACATTCGATTCGGATTATTCGGTTGTAATGGTCGCCATTCTTGTGATTATGTGTTGTGAAATGTTTTTCTTTTATCGTACATGTAAAGGCATGAGTGTGTGTGTGAAGCAAATATATACATGAAAAGTCGACTTGTGAAATCATTGGTGTTATTCATTAATAATCTTCACTTATATATCTTTCATTCAGCTTTATAAGAAATACTTCCACAGTGTTTATACGCCCAGCATGGAAAATGGCGGTAAGTCAAAATCCGTTCGTTATACAACTCATAATTGCACTCTACATGAAATTCAAAATCTAAAGTCTCATTCTCATTCATAACATTGAGTTTTTAATCACCGAATACACAAATTGCAGTTCTGATGCAATTATAAAGGAGTTCAAATTAGAAACTTTATATTTCTAAATCTTAGTTTTATTTTATCTCTAAATTTACAGTTTGCCCTTATTGTTCAAAAGGATCAGCGTTTGACTCTAAACCAGCCTTAAATCTCCAAAGCTTATCAGGTACCAATGCAGGCAGAACTAGGGTTTGCAGCCCCGGGATCACGGTGTTTTTTCGAATCCCGAAATCCCGGGATGAAAATAACTAAACCCGGGATTTAAATTTTGTCTGAATTATATTTTAAAATGTTTTTCACATCAAAATTTTCTAAGAATTTAATTCTCAGAAAATGTATCTATATATATATATATATATATACATATATATATATGAAACAAGATATCAATCATTGGCATGGCAAGCAATTTTAGCGCGTTTTTCACATGTTGTATTTTACAATAATTTTTTTAAGCAAACTTTTTGGAAACAATAAATTTACTAGGTAAAATTTGAGAAAATTTTGTTATAAACTATCGAAATTCAGGAAAATTTGTAGGAAAATTCGAGAAAACTACGGGAAAATTTAAATATAATTCGGGTCATCTAGAGCACAAATGCGACCAAATGCCGAAAACCCGAGGCCAATTGGTTGCTAATTGGCTGAGAAAAAGCTGCGACAAAATATGGAACGAAGACGAAGACGAATTTTGCGTCCTAATAGCGCTTTTGTTCCACTACGTGAAAAACGCGCTAAAAATATATTCAGCTCTCGTATGGGAGAACGTCGCACAGATCTAAGAGGTTTACAGCAATACTTACACAATAATACAAGCAACATCTCAGGAATAGATTTTGTCACAGTTCCTTTTTCAATTAAATGCCATAAATTAATGGCGAACCTGCTTGAAAGGTTTGACGCTTCAAATCCCACTGCATTACTAACAAGTCATACAACTGGATCTTCTACTTCAAATAAGGTAACACTTGAAATTGATTCACATTCTGATTCAATAACTGAATCAATTTGTGCACAAAAGCCATTAAGTGCAGCAGAACTAGATAAAGTTACCGAAGAGAAAAATGCACCAATGCAGTCAGTCTATTAGATTTGAGACACTGTCATTAAAAATTCAAAAAGAAATCCCCCCCCTTTTTTTTAAATGGAGGGAGACGAGGTGACTACCTGGAAAGAACATATTCCTGCTTAATGACGATAAAGCCTACTAGTGTAGAGTTTGAAAGAGAATTTTTTCCCACTGGAACAATTTGTAACAAAAATAAGAAGCTGTTTGAGCGATGAAACGCTGGATGAGCTCTGTTTTTAAAAGTTTATTTACAGAAACACGAGAAATCAAATGTTTGTTTAATTTCACAATGAACAATTTTTTTTGTTTTTTTTTGGTGAAAATTATGTTTTGATGCTTTAATAAAAATAATATTAAAATAATTTCTAATTATATTTTTAGTTTTATTATGCAATTTTAACTATGCTAATGGGTAAGTATTTTTAACAAATAGTCCAATCCTAATTTGGGTAATGTAATTCCGAAATCCCGGTATTGAAAATATAACACGGGATTGCAAACTCCCTAGGCAGTACCTCCATTGGAATTTCTATCGATGCTTTCCTTGAAGAACATTTAAGATTATTCAAATCGTGATGCCCTTTTTGGCACGCATTTTACCTCTAATATTGACCACAATTTAAAGTCCATTAGACTTAAGTCCAGTATGCTGGAATGCCAATCTTTACGTTCTATGAGAAGTCTGCTTTTTCAACCACCACTAGGTCATCTTCGCCTTATGGGCTGAAGCAGAATCTTATTGAGAAGTCCAATCGTTTCCATTGAACAGATTTACTTTAAAAGGACTTCACTCTATTGGCTATATGATAGTGTTTTAATAAACTTCAGCCTAGATTCTCCCTCCTTTCTGGCAAAAATGAGTCTTTCATGGCGAACACATCTACCAAACCATTATGGAAGATGCCCGATGAGCTTTTTGCAACAAATTTTCCTTCCTTTCATGTTCTTGGGCAATCTTTGCTTAAACATGGTCGTTCTGGTGTGTGTGGTTGAAAGATTCTACCGAATCAAAAATATTCTCATCGATACGCAGAATTCGACTGTAGCCGTAATGAACGAGCCTCCACACCAATACTTTCGATTTAAGGTATCTGACTACGTTCAGAACCGTATTTTTTCAAAAGCGTACAAACGAACATTTATTTAATATTTAGTGTCACTTAGATTAGAATACACGCATAAAATTGTTTTAAGGATATTATTACGGTAAAAAATTACTTAAATACGATATTTTGGCAAAAAATGAACACAGAATCACCTATTTTCAAAATAGTCTTCTTTTATGAAAAATACTTCTATAATAATAATATTTTGCTTGTATGTAGCTCAAACCTTTTTACAGAGTCTGAACTAGGATTTCTTTACATATATAACCCAGAACTGGATTTATCCATATTTTAATACATCAGAGTGGAAAAATTTTATTAAAAAACACCGATAATTATTTCAATAGTTAGTAATTCTGAAAATAATGTAAGTACTTCAAAAATCCTAGTTCAAGCCCTCTGGAGATTTCATAGCTATATATAAGCCAAATATTATTGTTATCGAAACAATTTTTACAAAAAGAGTATGTTTTAAAAATATGTAATTCTAAGTTCATTATTTGCCAAAATATTACATTTAAATTATTTTTAATTGTAATAATATTCTTAAAACAATTTTATATACATGTATTCTAATCTAAGTGACACTAAATATTAAAAAAATATTCGTTTGTACGCTTTTACATAATCGCAATTCCGAAAGTAGTCGGATACCTTAAAACAGGGGTGGACATTAAGTTGATCGCGCTCTACCGGTGGACCACCAAACCGCCTGAAGATTAGAAATTAGTAATTATAATGTATACCGAAATATTCAAGATTGGCTGACAGACTTTTTCTTCTACTGACTTTAACCACAAGAACTAACTTGAGATGAAAATTCTTAATTTTTTATTTGAATTTCTTGAGAATAAAAAAAAAATGCGTCCTTTGATGTTATTACCATTGGGGCCCTTATTATGTTTGTATCTTCCGTTTTGCTTTAAACGTGGATTAAAAGTGTAATTTATTTTGCTGTAGTTATATAAGAAAGTACATATTCCGTATTATTAAGTTAGTATAAATATTGTAGAATTTTTTCTTGGCTCATCACACCTATACCACTAGGTGGAGCGCAACATCTTGGACAAATTAGAAGTAGCCCTTACTCTAGAAAAGTCTGCCCTCCCCCCTGTTTTAAAGTATTCATGCGCTTTAACTCCTTTGTATGAAAATGACCAGTTATTTCTCGATAATTTTTGGCTTAAGGTATTCGTTTTCTATGCAACACATTGTTCTTTTTGACTCCTTTATCTGTTTTGCAAGAAGAGTCTTCTTTCGGCAACGATTTCGATGAGATCTCATCGTGATTGCTTTGACGAGAGCTGGTGTTCTCATTGAATGTGTGCGTGGGCGGATGACCACTTCTGGTGCGGTCTGTAATGCTGTTGGTTTCAGAAAATATATTTTTGGTTCGATAAATGAATAACCATTCAATATTTAAATGCTGAAAAGCTTTAAAAATCATGGAGGTGCTCTTTTGTTTTTGATGCAGAGAAATATCTGCTGTACGTTTTATTCAAAGTGTTAAATGTCTCACTGATTTAGAACAACATCCATGAAAGACAAAACTTATCTGAAAAATATTGCAGACGATCTTAAATTTTTGTATCAGAACCAGTGGCGCACACAGAATTTTTCGGGAGGGGGGTTCCAGGGTTGAAAGCCCACCTTTCTCGTATCATGCTTTGTGACGGATCTATTCCAGTCATTTTCCTACTTATTATTTTGGGGAAACTTTGGGGTCAGCATTCACATTAATTCACAGCCTTTCAAGAAGAAACCATGATATTTAAATTAGTTTGACTATATAAAGGCTAGGTTTTGTAGATGTAAGATAGAAGTAGCCGGGGAGCTGTTACGATGTTACGTAAGTGTGAATATTGGAATATTTCATTCACAAACATAACGCGAGTTAAGGAAGTAATTGCTAAGGGATTAAATTAATACAAACAAAATCAATAGCATAAACGAATGACAAATTCACCATGAGAATTGCGTACGAATAGTATAACTTAGGCGTGCATTTTCCTTATTACAAAACGATGAATATGCATGTGATCAGGATGCAAACCCAAGGTTAAGAAACAAAAATTTTAATACTAAAAGTAGACGAGATTATTAAAATTGTGGCTATTAATAAAAATGGATTTTAAGTCTATATATAAAAAAAAAACAATAGAAGGCGAAAAAAAACAAAAACGAAACACTTCACTCTAATCCTTGAGTGCTATAAATGTACACTGAACAGAGCGATTCGCATGTCATCAACACCAGACACACAAAAAAATTTGTTCAATAATAAAAATATTAATTCCTATCACTATAACTAATTCACCAAAATCGACTATCGGCAACTCGAATACTGACTCTCAAACAACATAGCCATAAAACCTTATAACCAATACGATCCGCTAACAATTAACTAACGCTACAAACAGATAACTATCTCTCAAAAACAGAACTAACTCGACAACTGAAACTCTAATTCTCAATCATTTCTACTAAATCACTTAACTAATACCTGAATAATCATATTAATTCACAAACTCATAAAACAATTCTCTGTATCTCTTCTTCCAACACTTCGTTAAACATAACTTCCGTAATTAATTCACATAACCCGCTAGATTCTAATACAACCATAATGACAACAATTTCCTGAACCTCTTTAACAATTCGCTAAACATAACTTCCGGAAATAATTCGCATCAGTATTCAAATATATCACGAACAATCTTAACTCAATTGTAATCAACACTCTTCACATAATGAAATTCAACTTATAAAAAAAATTCATGCTCTAACCCACTAAGTATTCAAAACAATTTCATAAGTACAGAATGAACACAAGACTTATCTACCTCAATACTAAATAATATGACCAAGAATTTTCATAAAAAAATTATAATGAACCAAAAACACGAAATCAAAACTAACTTCACTTAATCAATCAACACTTATACCGAGTGGTACATCATGGAGGGAGAGAGAAAAATTCATAAATCGACAAAACCGAAAGAAAAAAAAACTGAATACCTAATTTATGGACAATTGAAACTCAACTACTCAAAAACATTCTAAAACGAGAGTACAAGAACACAATACTAGTAACTATACTTTAAACATATCATAGAAATTCCTTTAGTGTGAATAAAATTTTACTAGTGCGATGGCCAACACAGAATAAAACAAACAACCATCTCGAATATTATCAAAATTCATAAAACACAATTGTAATCAAGAATAATAATGGCAAAATAGCTACTTTCTTCTACACTATCATAAGGTACTGGCGAAAACAATAAAAGTTCAAAAATACATAAATGATAATGCATCCACAATAAGTATTCAATAAGTAGGTTGCAAGAAACAAGAAAAACATATATTTGATTATAATAACATGATAAAACCAACGTTTAATAACTCAAAATTTAATACTTCTAAGCAACAATGAAATTCACAAGAGATAATGTATAAATGAAACACAATAACGAAATACGTAGAATGAGCATACTAATAAAACACATGGAGCATGTATGGGACTACACACATAGCTAAAATAGTAATTCACTGACTTTATGAGTTATACAAGAGACCTTTCTCTATATTTCCTGACTTATTGTAGACATGTACCTTGTGTCCACAGTATATATTTTGAAATAACATACATGCAAAAGCATATGAGTGACAAAAACAAATTAAAAAAAAACATCAATGTATATAATATTGATATTTATACAAGTACCAACATAATAAAATACAATTAATTCTCATTGATACAAAATGAATTCCTACAATCTACCCGACAACAATCTTTGAAGTATTTTAAGATAAGCATGGACCCTTCTCCGATAACAAAATGTCGACAATAATATGAACAAAGTAAACATTAAAATTTTATGTACGAATTTAATTTATTTATTTTGAAACACTGTAATAAGTTTAATCTAAATATTCGAATTCACACGATTCCTTAAATTATATCTCTGTTCCTCACAAACATTTTTTACCTCTGTATCTACTGTTATATTTTCATCCAAATTGTTCAAATGCAAATATTTAAATCTTTTTATAAAAGGAATCATTCGGTTGACATGCGTGCTAAATTTCTTTCTCAGATGCTCGACATGCTGAACTCTGTAATTCACTTTGGAAAACCGTTCTACAACTCTATAGGGACCATCTTCAAACCCGATCAGCATTAAGCCTTCCAGCCTCCAAGCCACCCATCACTAGATTGAAGATTTAAGATACATGAAATTAGAATTAGTTATTGGTTCATTAGCGCTTGTTCTCCTTATCTAGTTCACGTAGTCGGGTTTACTTTATATATCACTCCTAGGTTTCCTTTTGTAGTTTCACTTGTGATTGTTTAAGTGTGTTTGAAGATAAATTAAACTAATTGTTATAATGGAAGTTGGTGGTGATGCTTTGTTTCCCCCCACACCTTTAGCTGGGCAAGATGGAGAGCGAGGGGTGCCGATTAGGCTGACACCCCCACAGCTTCAATGCGTAGCCCCACATATTCTTTTGATTTTATCGATTTTCGGGAACAAAAAACAGTAAAAAAATAATTATTGAATAAATAATTAGCATTAATTAATAAAATTTATTATAAATAACAAATACTTAATATTAAACTTTATGTACCTACTTAGAATTATAATCAATAAAGAAAAATCAATGTCTATAAGGGGGGGGGCCCGAACCCGGAGACCCCCTCCTTGTAGGCGCCATTGATCAGAAAAGACATAACTAGGTATTTAATATCTCATTTTCCCCATTAAATATCGATTAGAAATTATTTTAAAGGAAAAATATCTTTTTTTTTGTTTTGTTTCTCAAGAGTTTGATATGGAATGAGAATCTTAACAACAGGATGCCCAAGAAATCAGCCATATTGTTGTACGTGGTTCGATTTTATTTTCTGGGTAGTTATTGTCATTTTCTTGAACTTGGAGTTTAGTGGCGATGTATGAATTTTAAATTGCGGATATTAACAAGAGCGACACCCTAACTGGTTCTGTACTTATTTTAAACATTTGTACCGTGTAAGCAGGATTAAAGTTTCAGACTGAACTAAACTAGTAACACATTCACTTAAAGAAAATTGTCTCAATTTTCATAAAAAAATTATGACATTTTGAAATATGTACATCTGTTTAGAATACCACGTTTTAAAACTTTGAAAATATTACGTAAATGAAGAATTCTTCCCCTGCAAACACTCATTTAATATACAAGGTGCAATGTGATAATGAATCCCCTTGGATGAAAAGGAATTGTTTAGTAATATATGTTGATTTCTAAATGATAGAAAAGACAGAGTATAATATTAACGTTGGAGTCTTTTTCTATCTAAAAATATATTTCGAGTTCCTTTTTCAAAACATTTTATAAAAACTTAAATAGATATTAATTTACAAAAAGGTGTACACCTTTTTAATAAATAATGGTTATGGATTTAAAATTTGTTTTATAGAGTTTATAAAGTATATCGAAAGATGAACCTCTTTATAACGAATTTACCATGTAAAGAAATTTTTTCGGGATTTAGAGACTTCGTTAAATAGAGGCCTTTTCTATATCAAATGGACTTTTAAAAAAAATGTTGAAAGATATATCCGCACACTCCACTATTTAAATATCAAAACTTATCTCCCCTTTCCCTACTGTTCTTCACTTTGCATATAATTAAAAAGACTTTCTTTTGTGACAAATTATCTGAAGGAGAAATAACAAATTCGATTTAGGAAGAAGATGGAAAGTTAATCTTATTTCTAAGTAGATAGAAAATTCGTAGCACTTGGTCTAACGCTGATTAATTTATAGAGTAATCACGTAATATCGAAATTATTTTCTAATTTGAAAAGCGAAACTTAGTTTTAAAGGCCTTAATGGACTTTAAGATTAGTTTCGATCTGTTTTCTAAAATTGAGAGTGGATGTGAAAATTTTCTTTATAGCAATGGAGGAAGATAGATATTTTTTATAGTAAAATAAAATAAAGATTTGTAATATTTTAGAGCCTTAGAAGCAATGTAGTATTTTTGATAGGGAACTTTTTTTTAAAAAAGAAAGTATGATCAGTTAAACCAAAATTTCATTTAATATTTCATTTTTTTCTTAATTACTTTCGTTAGGTAACCTTCCGCACAAACAATCAAGAAAAGAAAAAAACAAAGAAGGAAAATAAATATTACTAATTTTATTTTTAAATTTAAGCTACTAGTACCTGTTTTCCGTTGCTAAAAGCAGTTTATTCAGTTTTAGAAGCTTTATATTAAGGTGTTTAATTATGTAATAACGAATCGTAGCTATGTAAAATGGAAATGCTCATTCATATTGTAAACGCTTCATAACTAGATTTGTGTGTATCGTGTAGTTTTTTAAAAAGTCAAAATTATCAAATAAATTTTGTTAATTCATTGAAAAAAATACTGTAAGTTCTGCCTACATTGAAGAATGCTTCAATAGTGAGAGATTCGCAATGAACTGAATAAAGATATGTATTCTGTATTTTATTTAAAATAAACAAATTTAGTGATTAATGGAAAGAAAATAATACAGGGTTATCTGGAATAAATGTGACCCGATTACAAAATTTGATAATTCCCAGAGAAACAAACAGAAAATGATAATTAATAGGCCATTGTAAAGATACAATATGAAATTGTTTTCGTACTTAACGTTTCTTGACGTAAAGTAAATACGAGTTGATTGAAAAAATGATCGTTTTGTATAGCTTCATCCATGTAAAGGTAGTAATTTAGATGTTGTAACTCGTGACTATGGTTCAATGCTGGCACGGGTTTCAATTTGTATGGCTTAAACTACATTTTCATTTCAATACAGTCCATACGGTAGACTGAGGTAACACAAGTTCATGACTAGCCCGAATCGTCGATTTCTTTGGACTGCGTATATATAAGTCTTTCGCACTTTTTCAACATTCTCTAGCGAAAAACCTGGTCGATTTCTTGTAACTATTTATACCATCTTCTTATACTCTTAGAAGTTGGTACATTCCTAAGGTACTTTCTTCGAAATTCACGCTGAACCGTGATTGCTGACAGACTTTTTTGCAAGCGAGAGCACACAAAACGCCTTCACCGGCTGCGACGCCATTTCCACTTTTGTTCACGATTTCAAAAACATCTTAATTACAGCATTGTTGCCACCTGTTGGACAAAAACAATTTTACAAACTCAAAATTTCATATTGTATCTTTACAATGATATCTTAATCATCATTTTCTGTTTATTCCTTTGGGAATTATTAAGTTTTGTGTAAACGTTCATTCCTGATAACCCTGTATATTGGGGCAGTGGGTAGCCTAGTGGTTAGAGCATCGGACTCCAGACCGGAGGGCCTGGGTTCGATGCCCGATGCCACTAAATACCACCGAGTATAGATGGAGTACGTGCGCGTTAAATCAGTGGGTTCGAAAGTCTTGTGGGAGGTCGCAGCTGAAACCACGAGTGCAGGGGGCTGGAGAATATTCCCCCCCTTCAGTTCCATACCAAAATTGTGGAGGTCGAGATAGGTGGTGTCGCCATCTATCATTAAGAAGTCCAATCTGTCTCACAGGCAATGGCAACTTTCATTCCTTCCCTGCGGGAAGGACACGGCAACAACAACAAAATGTATAAAGAAAAAAAAAACAAAAAAAAACACAACAATGATATAATTACGTCTCACGTGAGTAATAAATTGAACAGATATAATCTTGAAACTGTAAGTGATGAAAAAATAAAAAAATAATATATAAAATCAAGCTTTTTTTTAACTAAGATTAATTTTAAAATTAGTTAAGTAATTCTTTTTTTGTTGTGTTTTTTACAAGTAATATAAAAAAAATAAGTCAATTACTATTAGGTTAACAAAGAAAAGTTTTATTTTAGTGACATTTTATTAGATAGTCACAATTAATATAAATATGTATATACACATATGACAGAATCACAGTATTAAGTGACAAAATAGAAAGCGGTTTTCCTTGCAGTTTTCCAGTTTCCTTTCTATATATGGTGTTTCGCTCTTTTTTGTTTGTTTGTTACCATTTATTCATTAATTAAATTTAATTATTCCAATAAAATTGAAAAGTAAAAAAGAAATCACATTATCAGACATTAGGTAATCCCAAGTGGGATTCAAACCCATGATCTTTGGATTAGAAGTCCATTGCGCTACAGTGACACAAAGAACAATTTTTCTATCTATATATGCTGTCGGACTATTGTTTTTGTTTGTTACTATTTATTCATTTTTTAATTTAATGAATGAATTAATATTTGAAAAAAAAACTGTATTAACATCAAGTATCATCCACTACAAGTTTAAAAAATGTATTTGAACTTGAATGAATAAATAGAAAGTATTTTATCAACGATTGAAAATTTGAGCGAGATATAAATAAATATATACAGGGTGAGAGTGTGAACCTATAATAGGAATTGAGAAATCGGTATTCACACATGCATATATATGCATACATACCTGTATATATATATATGTGTGCGTTTATACATGCAGTAAGATACGTTTAACATGAGAGTGTTTAAGATAAAATATCGGTTAACACGAAATAATAAAACAGCCCCGACAAACGTTTCACGTAGAGGAGGCTAATTTGGCATTGAAATAACCTGTGACAGGCTAATTTTGTTTTTCTAAGCTACTTTAACCTTCCATTCTACAAACACTATACAAAATAATCTAATTTAACATCAATTGACTTTGGAATTCGGTGTGATAAGTACATTGCAGTGTGAATAAAAATAAGTGAGTTTGATTTGCATTTTTTTTCTATTTCGGAAGAATTTTTTTACGAACACAATGGCAAAGAGCTCAGGGGGAAAGAAAACTTCTATTTTGCTGAAAATGAAGATGAATCTTCTTAAGGGTTTTGATCAAAAACAGAACTTGAAAGTTTTGTTTAAACTTTCATTAAGTTCTTGTGAATGATTTGTTTCATTGATTTTTATTTAATACATGTATATATATATACTAGCTGTTACCCACCCGCTTCGCTGGGTATTTCATGATGTTTTATAAATTTTTACTGCTTATATATATGTATAAATTATTGATATCTAAGTCCTAGCATTAAGAATTCGATTGAATTGAAAATATACTTATACCTGTAACTGTCACCTGTTGATAAAAAAAAAGGGCAGAACTCATCTAATTTGTATTTTCTAAAAATCTCTAAAATTGAAGCATAGAATGATGTTTGCTCTTTCGTAACTCAAAAACCAAGTGGATTCCCGCAAAACCAATTTTCGGTGGATCTCTACTCCGTAAATTGAACATGCAAGCCAAATTTCAAGTCTAAATCTAACAGAAAAAAGCAAAAGTTTTACTATCAATATCCCCGTAATCCCGTTGAGAGCCGTTTTCCAAAATTACCGCTCTTAGCGGATTTCAATTCAACAAAAAAAAAAAAAAAAAAAAAAAAAAATGCAAACCAAATTTCATTATTATAGTCCTTGTAGCTCGAAAAAAGTAATTTTTTTTGTCAATACGTCCCAGTAACCCCCTGCAACCCCCAGAACTTGATTTGCTTAAAATTTATTCTTAGTGGATCCCTATTCAACAAAAGAAACATGCTTAACAAATTTCAAGTATATGGGTCTAACAATTAAAAACAGGAATTTTTTTCTGTAACTCCTCTTGACCCCTCGCAAACATCTTTGGGGTCAATTTTCATTTTACTCTTTGTTAGAGGAACTCTATTTCATGAAAGGAACATGCCTACCAATTTTCAAGCAGGATGATCAAGTAGTTTAAAAATGGAAATATTTATCGATTACGCCTCTTAATCTCCCGAAATTAAACTTGGTAGTTGATATTCGCGAAACCCATTTTGTAGCGGTTCTCTACTTTACGAAAGGAATCTGCTTATCAAATTTCAAGACTGTACGTCGAACAGTTTAAAAATAGGGATAATTGTCTATAACGCCACTTCTAGGTCTGTTTTCACAAAACCCATTTTGTAGGGGAATTGCACTCTATGAAAGGAATCTGCTTAGCAAAATTTGAAGACTGTGCGTCCAATTAATTAAAAATGCAAAAAAATTATCAATAACGCTCCCTTGAACCCCCGCAACACCACCTAGGGGTCGATTTTCACAAAACACATTTTGCAGTGTATTTCTATCCTATGAGAGGAATCTGCTAACCAAATTTCAAGACTGTGAGTCTAATAGTTAAAAAAAGAAATAATTATTTATATCTGCCCTTAACCCCCCGCAACACCCTTTGGGTGTTGCGGGGGGTTAAGGGCACAACAATTGACCTCCTCAATTGACCCCTCAATTTTCTCCAAACCCGTTTTGTAGCGGATATTTACTCCATGAAAGAAACATTCCTACCAATTTTCAAGCAGGTAGGTCAAATAGTTTAAAAACGAAAAATATTATCTCTTACGCCACTTATGCCCCTGCAACGCCACTTAGAGGTCTGTTTTCACAAAACCTTCTTATAGCTGATCTCTACTCTATGAAAGAAATCTCTTTATCAAATATAAAGACTGTGCGTCTATTAGTTTAAAAATGGAAAAATTATCTATAACGCCCCTTAAGTCCCCTCAACGCCACTTGGGGGCAATTTTCACGAAACCCATTTTTAGCGTATCTCTACCCTATGAGAGGAATCTGCTTACTAAGTTTCAAGACTGTACGTCTAATAACTTAAAAATAGGAATTTATAAAGCCCCTTAAACCCCCGCCCCCGCAACACCCCTTGGGGGTCAATTTTCCCAAAACCCATTTTGTAGCGGATATTTACTCCAGGAAAGAAACTGACCTACCAATTTTCAAGCAGGTAGGTGAAGTATTTTAAAAACGGATATATTTATCTATTACGCCCCTTAATCCCCCGCAACGCCACTTAGAAGTCTGTTTTCACAAAACCCGTTTTGTAACTGATCATTATTCTACGAAAGGAATCTATATATCAAATTTAAAGACAGTGCGTCAAATAGTTTAAAAATGGAAATAATTATCTATAACGCCCCCTAAGCCCCTGCAACGCCACTTGGGGGTCGATTTTCAGCAAACTCATTTTGTAGCGGATCTCTACTCTCTGAAAGGAATCCGCTTACCCAATTTCAAGATTGTACATCAAGTAGTTTAAACATGGAAACAATTATTATTAAAGCCCTTAACCCCCCGTAACGCCCCTTGCGTTTCGAATTTCGGAAAATCCTTTCTTAGCTGATGTCTACTCTATCAAAGGAACATGTCTTCCAAATTTCAAGTCTGTAGGTTGAATAGTTCCAGAGATTTCGTGATTAGTCAGTCAGTCAGTCAGTCATTCAGTCAGTGAGTGAGTGAGTGAGTGAGTCGCTTTTCTCCTTTATATATATAGATGTATCTATAATTAAAGTGGGTCCTAATACACATAATTTTGTTGAACATATGTTTCTTTTGCAATATCCCTTAACATGAAGTTCTTTTAACATGAAAAGATAGTCCAGTCTCTTCAGTTTCGTGTTAAACGATTTTCACTGTACAAACTTTAAGAAAAATTGCTGGATTTAGATGCCGCAAAAATACGACCTAATGGGTTTATTTTTTAATTGTAATCTTTGTGTACACAGTAATGTATCCTAAATAATGATTGGGGACTTTAAAGTTCTCGTTGGTTAAATTGAGGATCAAATATTATTTAAAATGCTAATTAAAATTCAATGCACAATATTACATTTTTGTACTTGCATGTACATGCGAATTTCCCCCCAGAATTTTAAAACCTACCTATGCGAGAAAGAAGCTCCCAGGTGTATGGATGGAGGGAAAACCAAGTAAGAAATTAACTTTAACGCTTACTGGCACAAAGGGAATGAAGTTCAGGTACTTGAGCTTTTCATATGGTAAAAAGTCAAAGTAATTTTTGTTAAAGAAAACAAGTATTTTGGTACTTTTTAGCATTTATTGCAATGATAGGACACCAATTAAATACATGAAAAAAAATCTCATCAAGCACATTCTTTAGAACAAAATGTTTTTAAAAAATACCACTGAAATTGCTGTGCAGGATAAAGGGAAAGACGAAAAAACTTGGACTTATTCTACCGTGAGGAAAGAGATAGGGTTTGCAATCCCGGGATTACATTATCCAAATCCTGGGATTAGGATTGGAATATTTATGAAAATACTTACACATTAGCATAGTTGGAATTGCTAATGTGAAAACTGAAAATTTAATTAAAACTAGGTTTAATATTTTTTATTGAAACAGACTAAAACAAAACTTAATTTTCCATAAAAAAAACAAGTAAAATTAGTACATAATGAAATTAAAAAACATTTCTTCATTTCTTATATTTATATAAATAAGCTTTTAAAAAATACAGCTGGTCCAGGGTTTCATCGTTCAAACGGCTTCTTATTTTTGTTACAAATTGTCCTGCCAAAGAAAATGCTCATTCAGACTCTATAGTAGTAAGTTCATCATTAAGGTATTCCAGGTGGCCACCACGTCTCCCTTCATTTAAAAAAAAAGACATTTCTTGTTTTGAATTTTTGATGACAGTGTCTCATATCTAATAGATTACACATTTGTATATATATCTCTTTCATAACTGTATTTAGTTCTTCTGCTACACTTAATGGTTTTTGTGTACAAATTGACTCAATTATTGAATCAGAACGTGAATCCGTTTCAAGTGCTACCTTATTTGAAATAGAAGATCCAGTTGCACATAAGCTGTTAGTAATGCAGTGGGATTGGAGCGTCAAGTCTTTCAAGAAGGTCTGCAATTAATTTACGGTATTTAATTGAAGAAGGAACTGTGACAAAATCTGTTCCTTAGATGTTGCTTAGATTATTGTGTAAATATTGCAGAGTTAACCATTTAGATCTGTGCGACTTTCATCCATATGAGAACTGAGGGTTGCATAATTTTTTTTTACTTATAGCAATTACAATTGCACAGAAAAATTCTACGTGCATATTTCATACAATTTTCTAAAAATAAATTTTTAGAAAAATTTTAGAAAAAAAAGTTTAAAATATAATTCAGACAAAAATTAAATTCCGGGATTAGCTTTTTTAATTCCGAGATTTCGGGATTGGAAAAAACACCGAGATTCCGGGAATTCTGGATCTCGGGGCTGTAAAACCTCGAAAGAGAGCTAGGATTATGGAATGTCGCTGTGAACATAGTACTATTCACTATTCGGGACTCACTTATCAATAATCATTGCTTTTGATTGTTTTAATTATAGAAAAATACTTTTATTTTGAGAGTGTAAAATCATCTAAGCATGTTTTTTTTTTTCTTAGAAAATTCATTCCCTTTGTGGCAATAATAAATTTTGAAATTACTTAAAATTATTTTTTTTTCTAATCTTCATACCATAGAACAGCTTTTCCGCATATGTAGATTCCTATTATTAATGATATTTTTCTCCGCAGAATCACGATACATCCTATTATTCCTATTATGCTTACAACACTAATGTAACATTTATAGAACACTTCTACTTAAAATATGTTTACATTTTTCACCCCCTGAAATTATACTTAGAATTGTTTTATTTTGTCCGTAAATTTACCTCGATATTCTTTAAAAGGGAAAACAATATAAAGAAAACATATAAGAAAGGAAAAGCATGCGATTATAAAAAAATAATATTTTCTTTAGTATCGAAAATATAAAAACAACAATTATTCGAAAGACCCTGAATAATTTTTGGAAATAAAGACTTAATAAAATCGATTAGCTCTCTTTGCATTGGCAAGAAAACAAGATTAATAGAAAAAGTATTGGAATCTAATGCTATTTCCCTATTATTTATTGATTCTTCTTAACAATCGTTTTCCGAAAAATAAAATACTTGTTGCTTTCTTTACCGTCTTTGTGCTTAGAAAGATTTCTAAGCCGATTGACTTAATTCGATCAACTTTATGAATAAACAATGACTAACTAGAAACTGAAACTAATGGAATTGAATTCTGAGAGATATACTGAAAGTATTTTTCTGATCGCCACATTTGCATAACATTCAATAATATATTCACATAAAAATATAATAAAAACGAAGTGTTTTATAGCAAAATAAACTCAAGATTTTTGCTTTTTGGGTAAAACTTTTATTTTTCAGTAGTATTATCTCACTATAGTGTTCAACATTAAGAAAAGTTGCATATTTAGTGGTTAGTTATATATTCCATATCTTTTATTCAAACTATTCAAAACGATAAGATAATTTGAATTTTTCAAGATTATTTAAAAGTATTAGTTAAATAATTTAGAAAAAGAATTCTCTTTGTACCTAAATCTTGTTCATATTTGTAAAGACATATTTTTTTATTTTTTAACTATGACTTACAAGAAAGGATATTTTTAATTATAGTTTTTTTAATAAAAAAATAAAGTATATATTTAATTATTAAACCACCATAAACTGTGGAATATTTTACAAATGTGACTTTAATTATATAAAAGCAACAATATAATTATAACTAATTAATGCTTTTAGTAAAATCTGATATTCACAACAAAAAGCATGTTCTATAAAAAAAACCAATTGATGTGTAACAACAATATAAAGGAAGAACTATGTGTTGCTTTCAGGATTTAAGTTCATTTATTGTTTTTATCTTGAGTATAAAGTTGAAATTTTAAGTGATTTCTATATTTTGAGTAATTATACAAAGCGAAAGACATTTGCTTACGACCATCGCACTCTCTTTTATGATGGAGATTGATTTGCACTTGATGCATTGGATTTGTTACTTTGCTACAGGGCACAACATGTCCTCTTTTATTGAGATTCTCATTTTTGAAGTGGGAATGGAAATCACAAAGGACTTCTATTTCAATTACCACTGCATCTCTGAAATTCGATCTGAAACCATACTATCTTTGGATGAAAGGGTTTTGACGAACGACCCTAGACAGATTCTTCAAGTGCATTCCCCTACAGTGTATGCAATCTGCAAAGCTCTGGAATTGACGGCTGAGCTTGTTCCTTTGCAGGATAATAACCAGCAACTGACACCGATTCAAGCTAAGAAAGTGCATAAGACCTCAACTAATCCGGCTTAGTATTCCTTTACGGTTTTTAAGATGTGTGAGGCATTAGATTTAGACGCTGAACTACACCCACACACTCATAGACCGATATTTGTGATTAAAAACACTAAACCGGTCCCAGTTGCGCGCTCACTTGCAATTTTTTTTATGTGTCAAGCCTTGCATCTCTATGCACCGTTAGCAAACATCTAACAGTGACATCACTTTATGCAGCCCAATGTTAGACATTCCGTACAAAATCAGTTTATCACCAGTTTCATACCATATAATAACTCTAGATCCTTCAAAGAAAAATGGTTTATATCAATCAAATGTTCTTCTACCAAGTCAGCCATTATGGAAAATATATATTTAAAATTCTTGGAATGGTAGAAAAGAAGCTCTCACTTTAACTTCTTTTATGCATACGTCCGAACTGTTTAAAATGAGGCTAAAAATGGATTTGCTGCAGCATTTCTAAAGAAGACAATTACTCACTAGCAACAGAAAACTAACTGGAGGAAATTCAAGCATAAAATATATTATAGAAATAGAAAACCAACTTTTCGTGAAACAAATCAATTGAAAAGACTGTTAACAATATTGTGATGAATTCGTCAACAACAAAAGGCAGATTGCTTAATTATTAGAAAAGAACATCTTTATAAATAGAATTTCCCATTTCGGTACCTTGTGGATGACCAACTGTGTGTCTAACATCAAACCAATCTGAATTTTTTTTTTAGGAAAAAATGTTTTCTTCAATACTTTCAAGCACTTCACGGGTTATGCAAGAAAAGGGACGATCAATATCATCGCCATTTATGAAGACCTTAACAGCTTATGATAAAGGGGATGAGTTTTTTATTTACCTCCCTCACACCCAAAAAAAGAAATGCTTTCAGCTTAGAACATGAAAGCCGTTATCTACAATGTGAGAAACACTTATTGTGTTCATTAAAAGGACGATTTTCATATTACGGCCTTCAACAAGAAGAGGGAAACTGTTACTTTCTTCCATCTGTAAAGTGAGGAGATTCACTTCTGACTTTATTCAAAGAGGACGATCTGTTACTATCACTTCTTTTTAAAGAAAAGAGAAGCCTCCATTACTAGTACTGGTAATCAGTTTCATGGTTTCCTCAGAACAACTAGAATTAGACATTTGCCGCGAAAAGAAGCGTTTCCAGGTATAATATGAGCTTTTAAGTTAAAAGAAAGACGATTAATTTTTCCCCTTCAATTAACAAGAGAAACGTTTTCTTTGGAAACAACATCTTCAGTCGATTCAAGAAAAAGGACGATTCAATAGTTATTGCCTTTTATAAAGAAAGACAAACTTGGTATTTAAATATTTTAGTAAGTAAAACAAAGGGAGGCATATTATGCAAGGACGATTCTACAGTTCACCTTGAAATTTCTTCTCTCTATACTTTGGTGGCCGTGTCTTATATTTCCAGAAAAAGGACGATTCTAATGATCGCTTTCTGGGAATACAAGGAACACTTTCATCCTTGCTACCAAGTACTCTATCCATTCAAACAAAGTAAAAGTTCAAGGCGTAAAATTACAATGAACAATGCATACAAAATATTTAGCACATTTTCAAGAAAAATTTTGACATACTAATTAAACATTGTACAAAAAAATTAAAGTAAAGTAATAACTAAGTGAATGTAAATAAATTTTCTTGATATGGTGCTAACACTGGCTTACTTTATTTATGTGTGTAGTTATCATTTTAAAGCACTTGGATTTCTGTGAATTTTTCTAGCAAAAAATTCTAAATAAATCATCAAATTACTCGTTATAATATAGAAGACACACACACACAAGCACACACACATATATATATATATATACAAATATTTGGGAAACAGATGTAACTGATATATTGCTTGTATATGCTACAAATTTATGTTGATTGATATGATCCACATAAGTTTTTAAAGTAAATATTAGAGAAATAAGCACTTTAAAATAATTTTTACATATTGTAAATATATGAAAAGGTTCATTTTCTTTTTTTACACAGTACAGAAGATATTTTTAATATTTTAAAAAAAACTTTCACTTAAGACTTCTGTCGACCTTTCATTTTCGTTTTCTGAATGTATTGTGTGTGTGTTGGGTATAGTTTTTGCAAAGAGAATTCACATTTTTTTCTTAAATATAAATTTTATTGTGTTTATTTGAGTGTAATAACATTTACTCAAAGTGCAAAGAACAAGGAAGAGTTTTGAGGAATCACAACTGTCGAATTTTCAAGAATTTTTCTTAATTCTCTTTTAATCATTTGTTTGCACACGCTTAGGTATCTTAAAAATAGTTTCGAAAAATGAAGAAATATGTATTTTGATTTTGAAATTAGTGAAATAATGTTTTTTCTTCAGCTACAATTTATACGAATAATTTTTATAAACTAAATTTGAGGATTATATAGAAATTTTTTTGGATTGCCATTTCTCTCCCCAAATCAAAATGACGCAAGCTTTAGCTAAGCATCTCAGTCAGCAGGAATGGGTTGATAGCAAACGTTAAATGAAGGTTCGAATTTGGTAATAGAAGTAGTACAATAGATAAATACAAATAAAGTTAGATTTAGTTTTCAAGTTGGCTTAAGATATAAGAATTTTTTAAGTTATACTTCTTTTAGCGCGTTAGGAAAAAATGATGAAAGTAAATTTTTACGATGAGCGCGCACACCTCCACGACACCGATGCGTGCGCACACCGTTGTCTTATAATTTTGGAAGTTACTGAGGGATCTTGGCTATATGGGTGTTGATCGAATTGGCGTGCCCCCCTCCCCATGTATTGGATATCTATGTGCTTGTGGTTGGGATAGGGAGGTTTCACACTAAAATATCAATCCACCATGTTATTCCTATGGGGTTGGAAATTTTCTAACCTGCCACTTTTTTTGTGCTAAGGGGACTGATATTTGGGGAGGGGAATGGTAATAACAATTGTTATAAACCATATTTGTTGGGAGGCATCCCTCCCCAGTGCACTCTACAGCTTTTTGGCCAATATTTCGGCACCCGAGCCTCACAGTCATTTCGGACCTGGTTTATTTTATCCCTTTCTATCTGCTCTTCCAGTTATAATAGTTTCATGCTCATAGAACTATTTCCTCTATAGTTTTGAATTGTTTTAAACTTTTTAAATTGTTTAAATTCACAATATCTTGGCTCCTGTTTGAGTCTCGGACTCGAGATTTGAACCAACTGTTCCACTCTTCGAAAATCAACCAGTCATTTATTTCATTCTCATTGATCAGGCATGGGAAGGGCTTAAGCACTAAAATATCATGCTTCCATGTTAATCCTATGGGGACAGGAAAAAATTTCACTCCTTTAAGCAATTGAGCTTGTGACTTGATTATTGGAGGCCCCCATATTTTCGTATTAGCGCGAGCTTTACGTGTAATTGGCCCCCATGTTAACGTAGCATGCTAAAACTTGACCATTTCTTATAACGTAGAAATAATTTTATTATGATATTAAAAGCAACTTTATTTGTCTAGATAACGCGTTGTGATAAAACTTTCAATATATGAAATACTTTTTTTTCTATTATTAGTGTCATTTTTTCTACAAATGTAGGATAACGCTAAAATTTAGGATTTTTATCTAGTTATGTTTTTTAACTAGATTGATGTAGCTTTAAAATTAGAATAAAGTTATTGTAAGATTCAATAACATATGTAGCAATATTTATTACGAGAGTCAATTTTGACTTTGGTGGTCCAATATTTTCAACAGACAGATTGCACAAATGCAATAACAACAACACACAATAAATAAGTACCCCACACACATAAATTTTGAATAAATTGATAGATATGACCTACTGCGCTCTGAAACTCTCAACATAAGTACGCGTGTTCTAGGTTACATTTACCTTAAGTCAATACACAAATAGCAATAAATAAAAGTAATCTATATACCCAAAATTTTGCAAAGAACAAATTTATTCTTTAATGGATTTTGTTGGAATAAAAACACGGAAGTGATAATTTGTCTTTGTGTGATACGCTATCAAGGATTCTTTTCTTTTAGTACAAATTTGAAATAAAATTACATAAGGAAGCTTAAACGAAACTTTCACAAAAATAAATAAATAAATAACGTTAAATGGATTTAACGATTGAGCATGTTTAGATATTTTACCTGTAAGGGTCCATTTTATGTACGTTACTTAAATACTAACGAATAACACAACACTTCAATAACAAAGTCAACTCCTGAGTGGAAACCTATTCATTGCATTCACATTGACAGAATGACTTTTTTCAAGAAACACATTTGAGTATGTCAGCTGCTATTAAGCTGAACGATGA